>PVJA010021258.1:0-35854 GCA_004027025.1 Myocastor coypus
AAGAAGAAGAAGAAGAAGAAGAAGAAGAAGAAGAAGAAGAAGAAGAAGAAGAAGAAGAAGAAGAAGAAGAAGAAGAAGAAGAAGAAGAAGAAGAAGAAGAAGAAGAAGAAGAAGAAGAAGAAGAGGAAGAGGAAGAGGAAGAGGAAGAGGAAGAGGAAGAGGAAGAGGAAGAGGAAGAGGAAGAGGAAGAGGAAGAGGAGGAAAATAATTTAAATAAGCACTTTCATTTATTATAACTTCAAAGAATTAGCAAAATTTCAGATTTACATAAGCTAACATTTCATTACATGTATAAATAATTGGCCATTTACTTATACAATGCAGTTTGAATTACAATTTGGGACACCAATATATAAATTTGTCCAAATATTCTGTGTATATGTTTATGGAGGAAGAGTCCCTTACTCCTCACAACACATGCATTAAAATTTCATCAACACAGCCTAAGAAATATTTTGAAACATTGGAGATTCAAAGGGCTGATTAATTATTGCTCGTGAGACTATGGGCCTGCTGAGCAGCGTGGCTTATTCAGGCTGGGAGGGGCTGAGCCTGGATGTGTTTGCTCAGGTACTTGCAATAAGCAAGCATGTCAAATGGGCTTTGGTTTCAGGAGCGTGGCTCTGGGTTCTGGGCCCTGCAGCCTGCCTGCAGTGGGCTTGGGTGGATGGCTGAGCACATCAAGGGAAGAGCCCAAGAGGATGAAAAGAAGCACAAGTCACTCTACTGTTTGCTCCTCAGGTTGCAGTCCAAGGAAAGCCACAGGTCTGTTAAAATTCAGAGAAGCAAAATCAACACACTACTCTGAAAACACATTGTAAAATAGTTCATAGAGAAGGGGTAAAATTGAGTATTTTTTGTGATCTCAAAATATAAATTTCAATTAAGAAAAATGAAATTTCAGAATTCACATAATATTTTAAGTAAAGTCTTAGCTATAACCTAGATGTTAAGATTGCAATATCTTGAAATATTGCAAGCCCTCTATACCTACAAGGTTTTCAAAAGATGTCCTCAAAATATTAAACAAAATCCAGTATAATTTGTCAAGATAGATTAAAGTAAAAACTTACATTAAATTATAGTTACAAACTCAGTGTACGATGAGAAAAGAATATTCCCCTTCTGAGTACTTATCATCCGGGTTGCTAAGAAAGAGAATGAAGTTTATGTGGCATGAGATTTCCATAGAAACAATCTCAGCATCGGCAGTGTCCCACTGCCAGAATTATAATATTATAATATTCTTTACCTCATTAATCTGCAAACCTAATTATTTTTACAAAATATCCCTGCAGTTTCAAACTCACTTATTGCAAATATTTATATCTGAAAGTAATAGCTTATTTTTGCCTGGAACTTCATTACTTCCATAAAGTACGTATTAACTGAAAAATCTGTGAAGTAAACTAAATAAAGATGAATTAGCTATAATGAAATAAAACAAATTACATATTTGAATAATTATACCTATTTACGTAGTCAAAATCCATAAACTGTGGATAAAACGGTCTCTACTACATATACTCCTTGACTTAAAGGTGAACACAGTTGCTTAAGTTAGCCTTCATTTGATACAAAGCCTATTTTATAGTAAATGCTTACTGAAGGGGAAAAACAGAGTGCTTGTCTGGGTATTCAACCATTTACACATATACTATCATCACGACAGAATGTGATACCACCTTCTCCGTATTTTAAATTTAAAAATCAGTAAGCTGAACAATAATGAGCTAAGACCATATGTATGTGTTCAGAAATTAACTATCTCATGGGATACACTCATGGATTTCTCCTGGAATCGCTAAAGGGCAAACCCATAGAAAATATAAATGTTAAGCTATGGAACTTTGTATCACCAAGATTTAGCATTAATTCTAAATTTATAGAAACTTTAAATGTCATCAAAGACTACAAAGGTATCTACAGCTACAAAACAATTCATCCCAACATTCAGTGACTTAAAACAAATGTTGGTTTGGTTCACAACTTTGTGGTCTGAAAATTGAGGCCATGCTCAGCCAGGATGTCCTGCTCTGTGCAGTAGGCTGCCTCAGACAAGTAAGACCAGTAGTGGGCTGCCTCTGACTCAGCTCTTGCTGAGCGTGGCCAGGGTCTGTCACAGTGTCCGCAGCATCAGCCGGAATATAGAGCTAACTCCACCCCGAAGCATACTGGTTTTCCTCCTCGAGCTCTCCACTTTTGCATAACAGAGGAGAGATACAGGGCTGTAAAATCAAAGCAGGTAGATGTATCCACAGCTGCAGCAGACATGGACTCAGGTGTGGGACTCATAGCAACTCACTACAGGGACCAAAACAAGTTACAAAGCTAGTGTGGATAAAACAATGTAGAGAAAGAGAGCTGACGTGAGGAAAATTCTGAGGTCATCTAACTAAATACAATTCCACAGGCAGATATGTGTCAATGGCCAGTTTTCCAAAACAATTTGCAAAATAGTTGTTCACATTCTTTTGGCTGTCACTGTAGGTGACAGGAATGTTTAATGGCATCTAGCATAAGGGGTCCAGCATGCTACTAACCACCTGATTCAGAACACGATAGCCCCACATAGCACAGATCTGTCCTTCAGAACACTTGAACATTACCAAAGTTGTAATATAATAATACAAAAAGCAAGACCCTAAATTATTATGTTCTGAAATGGAGCACATTTTTATAATACTGTACACAATAAGAGATCATCATTTGTGTCATTTTGGGTATTTATTCATCGACATGAGAAGCATATATTTACTGTTTTACCTCAGTTCCTAGTGATTTTCATTTCATAGTCATTACTATTTTTATTTCTGATATATTATTTCCTACATTTTTCCCCTGTGGGCAGGAATATTTAAATAAAATTGCAGTTTGATAAGATGAAAGATGAAACTGTGGAACAGGAAGCCACTAGGGCACATTGGACCCACTCTTCCTTCGCATGCCTACCAGGAAGGAGACACAGGTTCTGCAGCCAGCAGAGGATAGCAGGCTCACTCTACCCAGGGGAGCTGCAGGACAGGCAGCCGGGGGCCCAGCCATCCACCTGGACTGTGCTCAGGTAGAAGGAGCTCAACACAGCAACCAGACCCAAGACAGTTTCTGCCAGTCAAGTTTGAGTTCAGTGGGTCTGGACTAAGGTGGGCTAAGGTGTAGTGCTGGCCCAAGTCAAGGTCAGACTGAGGCTCAGCTGTACAGGACCATCCTCATGGCACAGAGGTGGCGGCAGGTAGCCAGGGTGAGCTAAGGTACCTGCAAGATACCATATACATGAAGGGGAGGTGCCAAGAAGAACTCAGTGGAACTAATTTAAATACAAATTACTAATTTAAGATCTTCTTTGTTATGGAGCTATAATGTTTACTCCTATTGTCTAAAGACAAACACTTTAGTTACAAAAGTTTGTCAATTTGTAAATTTTACTAGCTATTACTACTATTGCTGATTGTATTACTATCAATAGGAAAGTGTAACTGCCTTAACCACACATTTTCTCTTGATTATTAATATTGGTAGGTGCTTGGGTAATAATCTCACAAAAGCCCTCCACTGAAGGACAAAGGATGGTGCAAACAGAAACCAGTAACTGATTCTCAATCAAAAGAGAAGGCAAAATCTTGGGACACACACAAAACATGAATCTCTGACACAGAAAGAGGCTTTAAAAACAGACTCTTTATAAAGAGATTATGACTACACTCATGAAGGCACAAAAATCGGACCTGAGGATCAATGGAAAAGATTACATGATGTAAGTACAATTACAAACACACTTAGCCATCTTATCTTTGACAAAGGGGCCAAACATGTTCACTGGATGAAAGGTAGCCTTTTTACCAAATGATGCTGGAAAAAACAGGTTCTTCACATGCTGAAAGCCAAAACTAGACCCAGGTCTATCACCCAATACTAAACTACAGTCAAAATGGATTAAAGATCTAACCACCAAAACAGAAACACTAACTCTCCTCGTCGAGAAAGGAGGTGGATATATTGAACACATTGGCAAAGTCAAACAGTTCTTGAACAAAAATCAAACTATACAAGAAATATTCCAAAGATTCAACAACTATGATTTATCTCTTATTAAGAAGTTTCTGAATATCAAAAAATAAAACATCACCAACGGAATGAAAAGACAGCCCATAAATTGGGAAAATAATCTTAATCAACGGTCATATAGACAAAGAACTTCTATCAAAATTATATAAAAAACTAAAAAATTTAGCCCCCCTCCCAAATTTAAAGACCCAATCCAAAATGGGCATCTGAGATGAACTCAAACTTCTCAAAGAACTACAAGTAGCAAATAAATATATTAAAAAATTATTTTATGGCACTGACTGTTCTAGAAATGCAAATTAAAACAACATTGAGATACCATTTCACTCCTGAAAGAATGGCTATCATAAAGAAATCAAGTGATAATAAATCCTGGAGAGGCTGAGGGGAAAAAGGTGCCCTTCTCCACCTCTGGTGGTCATGTAGACTGGCACAACCACTACTGAAATCAGTATGAAGTCTCCTCAAAAAACTAGGATTAGAAATCCCATTCAATCCATCTATTCCTCTACTGAGTATTTTCCCAAAAGAAGTGAAAACGTCATACCATAGTGATGTATGTGCACCCGTGTTTATAGACACACACATTCTTATAGCCAAATCGTGGAAGCAACAAAAATGCCCATCACTTGAGAAATGGATGGAAAGATATGGAATTTCTATTCAATGGAGTTCTACTCAGCTACAAATACAAGCTTGAAGCCTTTACAGATAAGTGGATCCAAATAGAGGCTATACTGGTAAGTGAAACAAATCAGACCTACATGTGTAAATATGGTATTGTCTCCCTAGTGTAAGAACCAGAAAGAATAAATGAAACATGAAACAAATAATAGAAATAGGAAAATAGGAAGATATTAAACTTAGGGATTAAACAACAAAGATGAGTGAAAAGAGAAAAGATAGTAAAAAGGAAGGTGAAAAACACGCAAGTATAGACGATTGTACTAATAATTTCCATCAATGTTTTGAAAATAGCGGCCAATGTTTAGACTTCTGACTGTGATTGGTTCAGTATGCTGATATCTATGATCTGAGCAACTACATCAAGGGCAGCAATGTATATTAAAGCCATGCTTGAATACCTGTCATCTTGGTCTTCTAAATGTGTATCATTTCTAATGTCCTGTCAATTATTATACTCTCTTTAAAGTAAATTGAAACAAAACAAAAAAGGCAAGAAAAAAGTTAAAAAGAGAAATGGTTCATCTGCCTTTATATAAAACTATGTAAGTATGTTGCCTAGTGACTGTAAATTTGCTATTAGCGTTTGTTTGCAATGAATGGTAATTATATTCATATTGGCAAATCTATGCACAATCATATTTTATCTGGCTCATTTTCTATTTTCCTCCTTTTTGCCTTCTTTGTCAAATCCCCTTATAATCTCTATAAATTCTACCTCCCTACTTCTTAACACCTCTCTTTTATTTTGTTCTTTAAACTATTTATGCTTTGGTTCTCTTGTATTAGAGGAACCATGAAATATTGATTCCTGTGTTTTTGATTTATTTTACTTTGTATTATAGTCATAAGATCCATCCATTTCCTTACAAATGATGAAGTTTATGCTTCCTTATCAAGAAGTATAATTCACTGTATATTTATATTCACATGTTATATCTATGATATCATACTTATATGCACATGTTATATCTATTATAAGCCATGCCACATTAAACATAGGTATATCTGGATCACTGTAGTATGATGACTTTATCTTTTTCCAGAAGATCTCAGAAGAGCTTTATCTAGGTCAAATGGAATTTCTATTTTTGGCTTTGTGAGGAATATTTGTATTGATTTCCATAATGGGTATATTAATTCTACATTTTTGCCAGGAATGTAGTAGTGTTCTTTTTTTACCCATAACCTTGTCAATATCCTTCTTTTTTTAGTACTTAGCAGTAGCCGTTGTTTGGGGATTGAGATGCAAGCTCACTATTGTCTTGAATTTCATTTTCTATGATCAAAAACCCTGTTTGGATATGGTTTAATATGACTGTAATCTTGCCACTTGGGAGGCTGAAGCAGGAGGATTGTTGTGAGTTTGAGACCTACCTTGGCTATGAAGAGTTCAAGGTCATCCTGTGCTACACAGGGAGACTTTGTCTCAAAGTAACAACAACAAAAAATGACAAATAAAGAAATACTGAATAGTGTTTCACACAGTTATTGATTGCTTGGAGATTTTTTTTTTTTTTTGAGATATGTTTGAGTATTCCTATTGCTCATATTTTCATTGGTTTATTTTCAGTCTCTGTCTATCTATCTGTCTGTCTGTCTGTCTGTCTGTCTATCTATTTATCTGTCATAGTGATTGTCTTGTTTCCTGCCTCTTAAGCTCTGGGATGATAGGTGGGCGTCACCATACCTGGACTCCATCGCCACCTCAGCGGGCCCAAGAGCTGGGCCAGCATGGCAGATGGGTACAAGAATCAAACCCTGAACCCTGCACTTCCCTAAGCAAGCACTTAGTCTGCTGAGCTATACCGCTGGCCCTTCAACCTTTAAATTTTGTAATTCTTTCTACGTTCTAGATTATAGTCCTCTGCCCAAGGACTGACAATATTATTCAGTTCTGTAGGTTGATTTTTCACTCTGCTGGTTGTTTCCTTTCCTGAGCAGAAGACTTTTATTTTGGTAAGATCTTATTTGATAGCATCTCATTGTAGGATCTTTGTTGATTTTTGGTATAATATTTTGTGTAACTGGGATCTGTTCAGGAAGTCTTTGATTACACCTCAATAGTCAAGAGTTTACTGTTTATTCCTGGATATGAATTCAATGTTTCTGTATCATATCTGTTACTTTCTTGTGTGCTTAGCTACTTCATTTTTAGTCAGAATGAAGTATTGGTATACTAATGTTTATCTGATATTTTGTATCCTATAGTATTTCTCATATTAAATTTATGTGTTGGCATTAAGTGCATAAAATTATTATCTCTTCCTATTTAATTTGCCCAGAGCACTGCTTCATCTCATTTGATCAGTTCTAAACAGGACAACTCCTCCTTGCTGTCTGGCCCTTGTTTCATAGAGCAACATTCTCCATCCTCTAAGTTTCATGCTATGTGGTATGTTTTGGATGAAGGGCAAGTAAGACGCAGTTGAATTTTATTTCTTGAAATAATTTTCAACACTAAAACAAACGCAAATATTATTCATAATATTTTACCCATTGGCTATTGCCAAAATGATTTATTAAGTGATTCTGAATGTTTAGTTAACATTTTTATCATTCTAAATAATAATGTTACAAATAAATTCATTTATATGAATAATTTACTTTGGAACTATTTTTGCTTATTATGCATAACTACAAGTGAGACTCTAAATTAAAGTATAAAAACATTTTCATAATGCTTGAGAGAAATTGTCAACTTGATTTCCATTAAGCACAACCTTCCCCAATGTATGTGTATATATTTTATCTCAAGCATTCACAATTGTCACTGGTATATTTTTAATTTTCCTAATCTATTATGCGCAGTCCATTATGTAGTTGTTTAATTTGCAAGTGTTTATCAGCTAGTGAATCTGAATATATTTCCTTATATAACCTCATAGCTATGGACCTTTAACAAATTACTTAACTTCAATATACCCACCAAAGTTAGATACTAGTCATAAATACTTCAGGGTGAGTCAGAAAGTTTGCATATATAAGTGTGTCATATATATATATATATATATATATATATATATATATACATACATATGTATGTATATATATTTAGTAATAAATATTCTTTCTGGATTAAGATGCAATTCTCATAGTTTTGAATTGCATTTTCTTCTTTCTTTCTTTCTTTCTTTTTTCTTTTTTTCTTTCTTTCTTTCTTTCTTTCTTTCTTTCTTTCTTTCTTTCTTTCTTTCTTTCTTTTTTTGTGTTACCGAGGTCAAACTCAGGAACTTGTGCTTGTCAGGCAAGCATTTATTCCACTGGGCTATCTCCTCAGCCTTGAATTATATTTTCTTTTTTTGTCTTTTTGAGACAGGGTCTCGCTATGCAGTTGAGGCTGGCCTTGAGCTCACTTTTGTAACCCAGGCTGGTCTCGAACTCTCACCAATCCTCCTGCCTCAGCCTCCCGAGTGCTGGGATTACAGGCATGAGCCACCACACCCGGCTTGAATTGTATTTTCAATACTCAAAAATACTGGCTGGGCATAGTGGTTTAGGCCTGTAATCCCAGCCCTTGACAGAGAGACAGAGTATTTTAGTCTAGTAGCTAAAAGACAGTGTTGGCTCAACATTGAATAATAATTTTTATGTCTGTAATGTCTCATGGAATTTTATTTCTGAAGTGTGACAATTTGCCTTTAAAGAATATTATCTTCATTTGCAATCTCTATGAAAATTTCAATGTATAAAAATATTGACCCAATGTTTCATAACTGGTTTAACATATTATCCATCAGTTCATTTTCCTTACTTACACTTTCAAGTTTTATTAAAATATAATCACATATTTTTCATCAATGAAGCCAAACCTATAGGAAGCAGTTTCTAAGGGTAATGCATGGCACAAAAAGTGTTCTTAGAAATTACTGTATTTCATGAATAATTTCATTTTAGATGCTAAAACTGTCTTATTCACTATTTTATTGATGACACAGATCATGATGATCAATTTCATGTTTGATATAAAAGTAGAAATTTAGCTATAATGTAGATGTCACATCTTAGATAGAAATATAATCATGACAAGCTGAAACTATGTGCTAAATAAAATTAAATTCAGTAAAGATTTATTGAGTGTCAATAATCTGGTAGACATTGTATTTTGTAGGACTTGGCTCTAAATAAGAACTTATACATCGCGAAACAGGAATACAGTTCATAGCCAGACATGGTGGCACACACCTGTAATCCCAACACTTGGGAGGCAGAAGGATCTGTGTGAGTTTGAGAACAGTCTGGACTACAAAAGTGAGCTCAAGCCCAGCCTGAACTGCATAGCGAGACTCTGTCTCAAAGAGACATAAAAAAAAAAAAAAAAAAAAAAAGTCAAGAATACAGTTCATGTCCTCCTAAGTGTCAAAACTCAATGATAGTAAGTAATACCCTTCAGACATATTCAGAGATATTATGTAAGATCAATAATTCACAGCCTAATTGTTTACATCAAATTTGCTTAGGCTCAACACTATTGATATTTTGACTAGATAACTGGTTGTTGGAGATGTTTGCAGTGTGCTTTGTAAAATTTTAATTATACCTTTAGATTATAGATGTCAATAACACCTCCAATTTTAACAACAAAAATACTTCCAGACAGTAATAGGTACATGGCAAAATTATGTTGAGGGAAAACCATTATCTATATTTGTAAGTACTTCAGCCAAACCGTGTATCAATCTGAAAAAGATACTAGCAAATAGATGAGTACATATGATACTGGGCAGATGATATTGCTTTGTTTTTAACAAATTTGTCTGGATTAAACTAAAATAAGCCCCTGATAGTATATATTAACTTTAAAATCTTCAAACAATTTTTATTTGTGAAAATACTATCAGCAGGCAATAAATCTACAACTAGATTCTATGTTTCTATCAAATGCCAGAATTTAGACATGTAAGACTATGAACAGTAGCTTTTACTTCAACTTCATAGAACTCAGTGAAAAAAAGTCATTGAACAGGTATTTTTAAATAAATTACCTAGTAAATTTAAATTAAACAAAACATCCTTTAGAAACACCTATACTGCAACAACATATTGCAGGAGACATAAACATAGGGGAGGATAGCTGGAGAAAACAACATTCATACAGAAACTTAAGAAAAAAGGTTAAGTTTAACTTGTAGTCAACAAAGGTCAGAGTATTCCAGAGAAAGGAAACAAGATGAATGTTTGTCTGCCCAATGCCTCATGCAGTCATAGAGTTTGAGACTAACTCATGATTGACTGGTGTTATGTGTCTTTGTACTTCTGGGATTATAGATTTTAGTACTGCTGGGATTATAGGTGTGGTCTGAGGCAGATATCCCGAGGCAGAGAGCCTGAAGGTAATATAAGAGAGACAGAGAAACAGACTCTCTGTTGCCCTGGTTGGTGAGTTGCCTCAGTGACCATTTGTCGCTGTCCCGCCACCATGAACTGGATGCTCTCTGCCCTGTTCCTCTCAGCCTTGGAGCCAACCAAATATGGACTGAAATCTCCAGTAACTGTGAGCTGAAGAATCCTTTCCTTCCTTCATTTTGGGTGTTGAGTATTTGTCCCAGCAATAGAGAAGAGAAACTGACAAATACCAAGAGAGAGTAGTGCATATGGTCTTGAAGGACTCAAAAAAACTCTGTTTAAATGAGAAAAGAAATTGAAGTGATAAACTCATGATCATTTTGGAAATATTGTGGGAATGTTCAAACTTCAGATTATAAAACAAAAGTCATTGAAGTTTGTAAGGAGGCAGAAGACAATGGCTTTTTTTTTTTTTTTTTTTTTTTTTTTGGTCTTTTTGAGACAGAGTCTTGCTATGCAGTTCTGGCTGGTCTTGAGCTCACTTTTGTAGCCCAGGCTGGTCTCAAACTCACACTGATCCTCCTGCCTCAGCCTCCCAAGTGATGGGATTACAGGTGTGCGCCGGCTTCCAAACAGTGGCTTTGACAGAGGTGTTTGGTGAGTCTTTGGAGGGTGAGATGGAGAGAAAATTTGAGGTAATCAATTTTCATTGTCTCCTAAATTCTATTTTTATGTCATCCTTGAACTTGCTGAAGAGAACAATAGAATGGAACCCCAAGGTTCACATTTAGCATAAATAATTTTGAAAATAGTTTTTAAAAGGCCTTGCTTATTTGCAAAATATTTAATCCTTATTTTCTTCTATGATAATTAATAACTTTATAAGAAGTTATGACACCATATAGATGTATAATAATACTGTTAGAAATGGCTATTCATTATTTAAAAGAGCTCTGACATCACTGACTACAAATTTCTCTTAAATTATTGTTATGCATACATCAAAGTAGATTGTGGTTTTCAGGCAGTGTAATTTTATTTGCACATAAATATCACCTCTCTATGCTTTGGTTAATAAACTTGAGAACAGAAAACTAAATCGCTACCAACATTAGTGAGGATTTTGAAACTTTTTATTTGGTACTATGTATTTAATTAAGTAGCAAACTTTCGTATATGATTGACTTCTCATATATTTGGGCTTGACATCCATAACTTACTCATGAATTCAAAGTTTCAAAAATAATTGTTTAAATCATGAGCAGGTACATCTTTTTCCTGTTATTACTGTCTAAAAAATATAAGGCTCATTTATGTAGCACTAAACGTGTACTTGGTGTTATAAGTACTGGAGAGACATTTCACGGTATACAATGGGACACTGACTTGTGAAACCACTGTATCATTTTATAGAAGACAGCTTCTGGGGACTCTGGTATAAGAGGAAGGCCTAAATGCAGATTACCCAGAATTTCAATGAGTATGTCATATGTATGACGTTAAATGTTTGCCAAAACTCCCTGTGCACATCGGGTTTACTGGGAAGTTGCAGAGCCTGGGTGAGGTGGGACCTGGTGGGAGGCCTTCATGTCCTGAATGCCCTTGAAGGAAACTGTGGAAGTCCCGCCTTCCTCATCTTCTACTTCCTCTGCCTGGGGTAGGTGAGTTGCTCTGCCACAGTGTCAGTGCTTGTACTGTGCCTATGACGCCCTGCCCCAGCCAAGTGCACAGGAACCAGCCAAACCCGGGCTGAATGCAGCTCTAACTCCACTCAGTGAAGAATTCCTGTTGTTTTCCACAACCATATCCAGAATCATGTTTCTGTTTTCCATCCCGTTTACTAGGACTGAATGTCCGCATTTCCGAACTTGTCCTGGATCACTTTTCTGCATCTGCCAATTCACAACCCTCAGTGCAACAGAATTGTTTCATCCTATAACTTTAGTGTCATTCATTCCCTTCAGAAGTGCTCACTGACCTCCCATTCATGCCCACAGCCCTCTGATGATCTTGCAGTACTTACTTGTTCGTCCTCTTAAGTGAGGAAGGCCGACTGCTTGCTTACCATAGCTCTGAGTGAGACTGAATAGATTTACTGATAAAAGAAGATCCCCTGAGCCAGAAGGCTTGCACCCGAGTGGAATAACAAAGAGAAAGACGGAAGGCTCACTCTGATTCTCCAGAGGAGCTCCAGGCTTTGCTTGCACCTTAGATCTTCATCTCCCTGCTTCCAGAACTGACTCTTCAGCTTCCCACTATGGACTCTTACAGGACTCTATGGTTAGCTCCAGACCTTCGACTTCTGACTGGATCCTTTGGATCTCCAGTGTACAAACAGCCTTTTTGCACTATTCCACACCTGACTAGAAGACCACTGGAAGCCACTCATCCAGATGAGCTTTTATAGGGGTATATCTTATACAAACATATTTATAAGTAATATATATACACACATTATATATAATATAAAATCTGTTTCTCTAGTGAGCACTGAGTGATACATACCTAAATGCCATCTCTTTCTTCAGTTTTACATTTCATATTAAAATCTTCAAAGTGAGCACTCTCAGTTGTTCACAAATATAAGGCATTCACCATTTGATTTCATAGCACCATACTTAATGATTTCCAAGTCCAGAATAACTTATGCTGTTTGCCCTACTGATCTTCATATGCTACTCAGCCTCCGGTATCTCTATAAATGTCTTTGATCTCCAGTCTCATAACTTAATCCTTTATTACTCTGTGTGCTTTCTTTTCCTTAAACATAATTACATTTTTGTATTACTTTGTTTACATGTCTTGAATCTAATCTCTTTCAGGGAAAGAGTATTATCGTATTCAGATCAGGACATTTTGATGTAAGTGTATTCAGAGTGGGAGCTCTGCTGATAAGCCATTTTGATATGGGTATGCATCCAAATATTGTGCAAAAGAACAGCATATCAGACCGTTGTCACTAAGATCTTTTCTTTCATGGGATTTTTACTTTTCATTTTAGTTTTACAACCCACAGTGTTATGTTAATTTACAAAGAAAATAAAACCTTGTAAAAGAAGAGGATATACATATAATAATTAAAGTCTACTGGATGTGTGAGTCTATTCATCCTCGTGGAATACCTCATGCTTCTTTCAGAACTTTACTAAAACAGTATCTTTGTGAGGCTGTCCCTGTGCACCTGATAACTCAGTTTATTACACTCCCCATATGCATCAGTCTTTTCCCCTACCCTGATTTGCTCCACAATACTTACCAATATCTGAAATGATGCTATGCACCTAATTTGCGTCCTCTGTATTCTAGTGTGGAGGCTAAATGATGTCTCTCCCATTTTAATCAAATAGTATATAATATTTCTTAATTGTATAAATGAATTTATCTTAGTTTTCTTTATTCTCAAGACATAACCAATCACATATTAAAATATACAAACACACACTCCTTGATTTACAATGGAATTATGTCCAGATAGATCGAGAGTACTTTAAAATAGCATAATCCAAGAATGCATTTAATGTATGTAAACCATTGAACTTAAAACGTTAGAAACAGAGTATGCTATAAGTTCCATACTTTTGTAAAATATTTATTTTCCTTTCTTTAGTTCTCTCTCTCTCTCTCTCTCTCTCTCTCTCTCTCTCTCGCTCTCGCTCTCGCTCTCTCTCGCTCTCCAGTACCAGGGACTGAACTCAAGACCCTGTGTTTGCCAGGCAGGCACTTATTCTACTGAGCTATCTCCCCAGCCCCAGGAGCTGCAGCACACTGAGAGTGTTATACCACATGTTTCTAAACCCAAGAAAAGTTGCAATTCAAAATCCAGAGTTTCATTTCTACTGAATTCATAGTGCTCTTACAGCATCATCAATTTGTAAGAGTGTAAGTTGAGTTCTCATGATTTAAATTCATGAATTTTAGTTTAGTTGAGACAATTACAGGACATGAGTAGGGAGTGGATAAAGAAGTTACAGGATGGAAGGCAGAAATAAAAATGTGTCTTATCAAGAGCAGTACCACTGAAGGAGTAATGCCAACATTTTGGAAAATACAGTGTGCTTTGGAATTATGTAAACCATGGTATGGAAGAACTGAAGCTTTGATAGACTCTCATCTACCATCAACAGTAATTCTTCTTACGAATTCTCTTTCTCCAGCATTCCCAGCCTGCCACCTGAAAGCAAATGAGAATTTGCATTCCAGAGGAAATCCTCAGGCATATAAAACCAGGCTCTGCTAGATGAAAATCAAATGAGTTCACAGAGAAGACAAAGGCCAAAGTATCTGGGCAAGGTGCCAAAAGCATTTGCTACATGATAGTGAAATGGCTTCATGACATATTAGATATAATGGATATTGACTTGTGTATAATACAGTGTAAACACATTATAGGGCAAACTCCAAAAGTCTCATGTCTTTCTCTAGAGAGTAAGACAGAGTTAACGTATAGATAAAAAATAAAATGACCACTAATTCAGAATTTCACTTCACATACCTTTCGTAATAAATTGTCTGTTTTTATTGAATTTTAATCTGTCTTATATTTGTTTCTAGCTACATAAAGCATATCTTTTTATGCTGATTGCCATATATACTGATTGGCATCCAGGTGTGATGGTGCCTGCCTGTAACCCCAGCACTCGGGAGAAGGAAAGCAGGAGGATCACTGCTAGTCTGAGCAGCACAGTGAGAACCAGTACCAAATACACAAAAGCAAAGTATAACTGTACCTATACCTACTAACTGAAAAAACATAGTCTTAGAACTTCTTGGTATTGAGGCTGGGGAGAGATAGCTCCATGACACAAGTGTCTGCCTGGCAAGTGCAAGGTCGTGAGTTCGAACCCTGGTCCCACACACACAAGAAAAAGAACTTCCTGGTATTACTGAATACACAATGACATATAATATCATTTGATTAATATATGTCTTGGTTTAATAAATGACTGATGGTTATAATCAGTTTAATAAACTTATAACACTTCAATTTCTTCAATTTTACATCTTAATTTTAACTAAGGAAATCTGTGCTATTGACTCAAAAGTATTTTGTCAAATTATATTGATTAAGCCATTATAATTCAATGAGATACTAGAAATGTGTTTAATTTGTAAAATGAATTATATTTAAAAATTAAAACATTTTGCAATGATTTACCCTTCATGTTTAGCTTAATCACAGTGAAAACTGCTTAAAGTTTCCTTTCAGCATTTAATATAATAGCTTTTGCTTAGGAGACTTATAGCAATAATCATGGCAGTTTTCTTATGCTATAGTGGATACCTAATGTCAATCTGTATATCTATAAAAATATTTCACAATTTAGACATTAAGTGATTGACACAATTACAAATATATTAATACTTTGGGTTTGTGCATATGATGTGAGCACACTATTTATTCCATATATTGTTAGATAAATAAATTCACATTCTTGTTATTTATAATATACAACAAGAATCAGTTAAACTAATCAGTATTTTTTTTAAATAGGTACTATAATTTTAGGAGGATAAACATAGTGGACATTTTGTTTTAGTTTACAGAATACATTTTAATTACTACCATAACATTTACACTACTCTAAATTTCTCAAAATTATTTCAAACACAAAAGACATATTTACACGTATAAGAACTTATGGTATACATTCACATACAATTTTGAGATGCCTAGCATAGAATTTAAACTGACTAATAAGCATACTGCAGATAATCTTGAATGATAAATATTCTATGCTAATGGGCTTGGAAGATAGCTCTGTGGCACAAGTGCCGGCTTGGCAAGTGCAAAGTCCTGAGTTTGAACCCTGGTCCCGCAAAACAAAACAAAACAAAAAAATGCTCTATGCTACAGCTCATATGCAGTCCATAGTGTAATGTTTTAGAGTATAAAGTAAGACTCAACATGGCCAAAAGTATTTTCTTTAACAAAACTAATAAAATTGTCTAACAATTATTAAAAATTCTCTTTTATTAATTTAAAATGAACCAAATAAGTTTTGAAAATTTGAAATTTTCCCGGGAGAATAACTTGCCACAACTGTGGCAAGAAATAATTGAAATTCTGTACTGTAAAATTGTTAGTCTTCTCTTTTGTATCTTTATACATAGATTTTTTTATTCTCTGAATCTAGTAAGTGCAATCTAAATATTTTCATAGGGCCTATTAAATTTTTCTTATTTATGAGTGGTTCAAGTATTTAGAAAATTATCAGCCACTCGGAAAATATTTTCATTGCTTTTGTCTTTGGCCCATTCAAGGCAGAAAAATAATTTCTATTTGGGAGAAGAAACCTGAGACAGCTAAGACTAAATTAATCCTATCCACTTCCCATGATCTCCTGATTCGAAAGTAAGTAATACTCCTTATGAGAAAATAAAAGACATTAGTCAATTAATTAAGCATCCAACAATTACAGGTAGCAAATGAATAATTAAAGACCTTTAATGGGGTATTCATTACATTTATGACACTTTAGAGTGACTCTGAAGAAATATTTCTCAACTGCTTTCATGTCCTTATCCCACTCCTGAACAAAACAATTTGTTGCAGGTAAATTGAATAAGTGACAGAGTACAAGAATGTTTTCAATTTTCAAACATCTCTATGGGAAGGCAGAGTGGCTTCACTGTTTTGAGAGCCACTACTGCTACTGAGAAAAGGAAACCAGTCAGGTGGGCATTTAGTTAGTTAGGCACAAGTAGACCAAAGTGCCAAGGTGTTGGGGTTAATGAGGAGGCAGTGTGGAATTCATCACCTTCCTGCTGGCCAGGGAAACTGTTCAGTGTTATGCAGAAGAGACGCAGCGCTAATGGCTATGAAGTAGGCGCTGAGTGAACAAGGAAGGGTGACAGACAGTCCAGGAGGCAGTGACATGGGCGGGGCTGAGCAAGTGCGCAAGTGCACCGCATGTCCTGGAGACCAGTTTCTTTCATGTCAGGGGAAGACTTACAAATACAACTTGTGGGCAAGCTAGAAAAAATCCTGAGATGCTGCACTTCTATTGTAGGCATCAGTGAAGCTGCGCTTTTTATTATTACAAAAATACTTAAATAAACAGAAATAGATGAATGCATACATATGCATATATGTTTCGTCACTATTTGTTGATCTCTAGAAGTAATGACGCCTTGTGAGAAAGGAGGAAATGATCTTAGACTTCCTACTGTATTTTATATTTTCATTAGAAGAAATTATAGCTGTGAACAAAAGTGGCTGAATTAAGAAAAGCACAAGATAAGCTTGGGATGTCTCATACGTGACTTAGCAAGTGCCAAAGAACAATGACATTATGTTAGAAAGAATGCATAAGATCACATTAATCTAAAACAATCTAAGGGCCAGACAAATAGCCCAGAGGATTAGAGAACCTTCAGGAAGGCTCAGGGGTCAGAGGTTGGATCCCTGGACCTGTAGTGCTGGCCCAGCCCTTGGCATGTGCTGAAAAGACAATTGAGACTGGGCCTGGTGTCAGGCGCCTGTAATCCCAGCTTTTGGAACGCTGTAAACTGGCAGCTCACTATGAGTCTGATATAGTAGTGACCCTAAACGCCCTATAGACCCTTCCTTAAATACAAAAATAAATAAAAAAATAATAAAACAATTTAATCACCAAAAGAAATAATAGTAACAAAACCAATTTATTCATTCAAGCACTGATCGCTAAATCCACAGTGACACAAATAATACATGAACTGCTCCATAGGGAAGGAAAGGTGTTTCTTTATCACACAAAAGTACTCAAAGCTCCATCAAAAGTGATGAAAATAAAAAAATAATGACCAGTAGAGTAGTGACTATACTTCAGGGGAGTCATCTGTTGACAGCTAGGCTATGTAGGTTAAAGGTTTGAGAAGTAGATTATTAGATCGATCAAATTTGGAGTATCTTCCATCAAATGTTTATTAATCATAACTTGGAAAGTTTCTTTTTGGAGAGGAAACATGGCAAACACTAGACTGACCAGGTGATCACTGTTTCCCTCACTGCCACTGGGATGAATTCCTCTAGTGTAACACACTGATTCCAGTGCAGCATCATTTTTATAGGATTTCTAAAACCAAATCTTATGGTTTGTAGATAGATGTTCCCCCTCAAAGCCTCATGAAGTCATGGGGCAGCTTCTGGAATTTGTAACTGGTTAGTTGTAATTGAGAATGGGTGCTTCACCTCCCCTGGGACAGGTGATTTGTATTTCAATGTAAGGTAGGAAGAGAAGTTAGCTGCTTGAGCTGCGGTCACCTCTCTCCCTGTGCTGTTGCTTTACCAGCCACCATGAAAGGTTGTTTTCTGCCATGTGCCTCTCTGAATTGGAGCCTGCTGAATATGGACTGAAACCTCCAGTAACTGTGAGCTAAATAAGCCCTTCCTTCCTTCCTTTTGAGTGCCAGGTATTTCTCCCAGCAACAAGAGAAGAGTAAGTAAGACACCAATAAAGAAGATAACTCTTTTTACATCAGGTAAACCTGGAATGACATGCAAATACAATAAATGCCACAGATACTCTTGGGTTTGAATTCAGGATCCAGAAGAAAAAGAGCATTGCTCAAAGCAGTAAAAACAGGTGGATTAATGTAAATGAAGTCTAGAATTAATTAGCAATGTTGTATCAAGATTGGTCTCCAAATAAAGAGATGGTGTGACTACCTGTCCTAATATGCCCCAAGACTGTCTGAATTTTAGCACTGGAAGTAAAATAATATGGGAAACTTTTCCAACATTCCATAATGTCCTGAGATTTGGCAATAAGCATTAGATAGAAATGACAATATGTATATATCCTAGACTATAAAATAGAGGATGAAATAAACAGTTATTTATTTATCTTTGTCTATTTAGATAGACAAAGGTTTAAATATATAGTTCAGGCTATCTTTGAACTCACTTTGTAGCCCATGATGACCTCGAATTTGGAGTAACCCTCCTGCCTCAGGCTCCTGAGTGCTGAGGTTATAAGAACGTACTACCACATGTGGCTGAAGCACTGTTTTGAATGTCAACTGGATTTAGCGGAGGTTATTTGACAGCTATGGTTATTACTGTTGTTATAAAATCCCAATCACTGACCCTGAAATCCTTGATTTGTGTGACTCAATTCCACACCACCTAGTGTGGCATCATGCTGAGTAGTGAGACTTAAGTGTGCAGTAGTGGCGAATTATAATCATAAAGCTGCCAGTTCACTTGGACGTTACTTCTAGAATACATTTTGGGCTTTGTGTCCAAATAGCACTGTAAGCATTAAGTCATTTTTGTAAGTGTTCATATAATGAAATTGAGGTTTATCACTTTACCAAGACATCATGACGCACAATTCAAGGTGTAAGAAAACAACCCACTGTGCTAATCTAAGATACATGGACAGTGGAATGGATTAGGGAGGTGTATAGCTGGAAGAAATCGCATTCTATAGTTCAGAAGACAGTTGGAAGGATATTACCTGGAGAAACCGTGGTAAACGCCCATAAAGGCGTTGAATCTAACAAGGCAGAGACGAAACAGGCAAGTGTGACTCAAGCAAAAGTTTTTTTATCTCTCAAAAGTACATCCATGCTCATTTGGCAAATGAAACATTGAATGAAATCCGGTGTGCCAAATTGGACTATAGTCCAGTTTTTGTCTAATGGATCTTTAAAACTGACTGAATTTATGTTTCCTGAATCACAAGTTTCAAACAGTATTCTGTGGTTGAAGAAATAGAGAAAGTTTTTATAACAAGTGTTTGAGTGCATTATAGTGAAAGGTTAATTCCATCAGATTTTTGCAAGGACCATGCTACTCTATATATCAAGTTAAGTCACAGCAACAGAAGGACGTGAACTGATGCCATCCCCATCTTTTCAGAACTTAGACTGGAAAGAAGAAATTTCAAATTATATTCATGAGTTCTCTTCAAGTTACGAGAAAACTAAAGAAAATATAAAACAAAGAATTATTAATATCCTGCCAAAATCAAGATTAGATTTTTTCATCTACTTTCATATTATACAGGAACAGCTGTGGGATTTCAGCAGTTTTAGTCATGCTATAACCAACTATTCCATCACACACTTCAAGGAAAGATAGGTCTGACGTCCATACTTGTGATAGTGGAGCTTTCAGATTTTTCTCATTTTTCAGTTCACTCGCCATGTGCAAAATCAGTGGATGAGATATTTGGCTTAATAGAAATAAGAATTAACCTCCTTAGACATTCCTACAAGGAGGGTGGCATAGTTAGGGGCAATAAAAAAATAAATTGCCGAATAAAATGCCCTGTTGTGACATTTTATTTTCAAAATGTGGACAGGATAATGTCCTTCTCTAACCTGGAAATGTATGATGGATAAAATTATAACAAGAACTGTAGCAAAACAAAAATTTATACTTCATTTTTCCAAAATTGTATGGAGAGTGTTTTAAGGGGTCATTGAAATCCTAGAAAAGGGACCCAGAGAGATACCTCAGTGGAATAAGTGCTTGCCTAGCAAGCTCAAGGTCCTGCGTTCAATCTCTGGTACTGAAAAAAAAAGGAAACTTTGGGGTGGGGAGGTAAGTCAGTGGAATAAGAACTTGCCCAGCAAGCACGGTGTGCTGAGTTCTATCCCCAGTACCAGAGAAAAAAAGATCCTAGAAAAGAACAAACTGTCTACAATTTAGCTTTTGAGTGTTGTACATATGGTATAGCAAATATTAAACCTATATGATAAAATGGGATCCATTGTTTGAAAATAATATTGTTTCAGTATTCAAAAGAAACACTAATAAAATGTAGCTTATTTAAAAATGACTTTCTAAAAATGTAACATTTTAAAATCTACTTTCTCATTCATAAATTCAAATCACTCTATGCTCTAATGTCATTTTAACAAGAGAAATAGGGCTTTCTCTTACAGAGTACAGACATGGATAGCCTATGTTATGAATTTGTACATTAGAGGGACTTGATTTTTAGGAGTTTGTCTATACACAGAGATTGGAGATGTTCATATAGCTGAAACTAATTCCTACAAGTCTAAAAACCTGCTGTTACTTGTAAGTACAATCTTTGTGTGTGTGTGTGTGTGTGTGTGTGTGTGTGTGTGTGTGTGTGTGTGCCTTTAGGGAAGGGTCTACAGGGTGTCCAGGGCCTCATTACTAGATGGTATTCATAGTGATCCACCTGTTTTCAGCCTCCCTAAAGCTGGGATTACAGTCCGTGCCACCATGCCCAGTCTCATTTGCCATCTCAGTGTGCCCTAAAGGTGGGGCTGGCACAGGCAGCCCGTGTAAATACAATCTTAGATATTGCCTATTATATTTTCATGAACTACAGTTTGGCAATAGGCACTTAAATTTTACATTAGACACATAATGGTAAAAAGATGTCTCACTATATAGAATTCAAACATTGACATATTACAGAAGCATTTAAACATAGCAAGTGATGGAAATAGACATCCTAGAAAAGAACCTATGTACTCAAGGTCAAATACTCTTTGAAAAAAGTGTTAAGAACACACATTAGACACAAGATAATTGTTCAATAAGTGACAATGGGACACTTGAATAAAAGCTACAAAAATCGAGTCAAAATGTATTGAACACAGAAGTATGAAACAGTAAAAGTACTAGAAGAAAAACAGTGCAAATCCATAGAAGCATAGGAATAGGCCATGAAATTTTTGATAAGACACAAAACACTCAGCAAACAAATCAAAAATAAACATGTGCCATTATGCCACACTTACATTTTTCTGCACAGTTGTTATGGTTTGTGTGTGTTTGTCCCTCATTAAAGCCTTATGCAGTTATTGGGGTGCAGTTCTACATTCTGTGATTAATTCATAATCGAAGGCTGGGGTTATAGGTATGAATGCTGCTGGATTATGGGTCTGAGTACTGCTGAATTATGGGTGTGAGTACTACACCCAGCCTCAGACAGATAGCCTGAATGTACCATAATAGAGGGAGAGAGAGACACACACTTGCTCTCTGTTGCCAGCGTTTTTGTTATTTCTCCCTTTTGCTCTTGTTGTTTGCTGCTGCCATGAAAGGTTCTCTCTGCCACGTGCCTCTCTGCAGCCTGCTGTGTGTGGACTGACACCTCCAGTAACTGTGAGACAAATAAACCTTTTCTTCCTCCCTTCATTATGAGTGTCAGGTATTTGTCCCAGCAATGACAGAAGAGTAACTGAGACAACAGCGTTAAAAGCAATAGAGAGAAGAGGTAGTCTTCAGAATAGAAGACTTTATTGGCAAACTATACATCTGACAATACATTAATATCTAGAATATATAAGGAACACCACATATTTATCAAAAATATAAACTTTACAAGTAGGAACAGATTTAAATAGATAGTTCCTTTAAAAAGACATGTAAATAAACAATACTTATATGAAAATATGCTCACATCACTAGTTGTCAAAAAATACATACCAAAACCACAATGAAATATTACTTCACCCTGAAAGAATGGTTTCTATAGAAAAACTAAAAATAACCAACACAGAGCAGCATGCCAGTGGACATGCAAACTGCTCACAGCCATTGCAGGAAATGTTAGGGCACATCTGCAGAAACTTAGGCATAGATCCATTGCATGACCTAGAAATCCCAATGCTGAATAGATTGCCAGCAATAAGGAAGCTGGTGTTTCTAAGAGACTCCAGTGTTCATTGTAACACCATTCCCAAAAGCCATGGAATGGAAATATGAGTGTTCATCAGCTGATGAATAGACAAAGAAAATGTAACATAGACACAATAGAATTTTTTATTGACAGCGCTTTTATCCTGACCTCATCACATTGGACTGTGTGTGTGTGTGTGTGTGTGTGTGTGTGTGTGTGTGTGAGTGAGTGCAGGTGTGTGTGTGTGTGTGTGTGTGTGTGTGTTTATGTAGTAGTTACACAACTATGTAAGAGTAAAGAAATTAGATCTACAACCTGCAGTTGTAGGAGTCTAATATTAGAAAAAGATATCAATATTTATTTTGAGAAAATTTTCTAATATTAGAAAAAGAGACAAGGAGACTAAAAATAGCCTATTGTATCATGTGAAAGAAACATGCCATTATTTTCTCTTACTATTTAAAAGCAGTTTCTATTTATTTAGTCTCACTGTTTTTATATTATCAACTCAAAACAGATCTAACATTTACATACTGTCTAATAATACACAACAAATGGCTTTTGTTATAAATATCTTATTTTGTTTCATGTTTGTGGTACCAGGGATTGAACTGAGGACCCTGTGCTGACTAGGTAAGTGCTTATTCTACTGAGCTGTCTCCCTGAGCCCTGGCGTAAATATCAAATAAAGACTTTCATGTAATTCAAATAAACTACTGTAACACAAGCTGAAAATTACGAATTCTGTTACATTTTTCATATACTATTTTACTATTACATTACTACTACTTTTCATGGTTAACTACCCATTTAAAAAACGCCATGTACGCAATAAGTGTTACATGCTGCGATTTCAAATAAACATATATCTTTCACATATTACACTAAAATAACAATACTTATGCTTGGATTTGTAAATTATATATCAAAAAAGTTTTGCTCTCCATAATTTTATTAGTTTTTGTGGGAATGAAAAGAAGATTCTTGTATTTTGGAAACCTGTCTATAGTATGTTTCAAAAATGACTGAAAAGGAGACTAATTTTATATTGATAAAGGTTTAGATATATGTATCTATTTATATGCCAAAATATTCATTTTATTTATATATACTAATGAATATTTAGTATATGCATATTTATATATATTTATATACATATAAATTATACTTCAATAAAAAATAAACATTAAAAATTCACCCTTAAGTGAGTATTTATTCACTGAAAATATTTTAATTCTTTGCCTTTTTCCCTGTTACATAGAGAAATATGTTATCAAAGTGTTTAAGAAATAAAAATATTTTAGTAGTTTTCTTCAAAATTATTTGCTAGAAAAATTGCAAGCACACCATTAGCTCCTCTACTATGAAGCAAAGTTGCATCAGAATGGATTTGCACCTCCAAGAGCTGGCCAAGAGATGCTGTTTCCTGGTTTACTCTCTGCAAAGTAGAAAAATCAGAATCTGTGTTATATCCAGCTTTAGTGCATTCTGTCTTCAATTGCAAGAATAAGCAACACAAATATGAATATTAGATTCAGCGAAGGATGCACCAAAGTTAATACATCAATAGCCAAGGAATATTTTGTTTCTGACTCACATTTGCAGGATCTGACATATCAACAAAAGGCCCAAGAGTGTGAAAGGAAAAACTACAGATGCTTGGATGTTCACATTGGCTTATTACCAAGGGCTGATCCTGACTGCTTTGAAGTAAAAACCGAATAGCAAGTCTCCAGAGGATGAGGCTTCCCTTGAGATTTCTCAAATGCGTTCGCTGCTGGCAGGTTCATTCGGTTCTCCAGAGTGTCTTTTTATAATCTAAGCAGTTGCCTACATTTTGAAGTAAAATTCTGGATCATTTTCTCTTCTGGTCTTTCAGACAATTCTGCACATTTTAGTGTAAATATCTTTTGATAAAACCGATGACATGTCCTTAATATTGCCTAAAAATTTTGTCACTACAAAGATAGCAATGACTATAGATACAAATAGGAACAAAGTGGTTTTTTGGTAAATTTGTTTGAAAGTATTTTCCTTATCTACATTCATCTATATGTGCTTGAAGACTATATAACTTTCAAAAGATGCACTTGGCAAGGCAGGTATATTTCTAATCAATACTTAGGACACATTTCATTTAACATTATTTAACATTCATATCTACTCTTGGTTAGCTGGTTGATTTTGTAAAATATTTTCTTTTATTAATACACATTCATTCACAGTAATAGTGAAAGAAAAATGGAAACCTACTTTGATATCACTAATTTATTGATAATTTTTATAATTATCTGTTTTCTTACTACAGTCATATGGTTCTCTGACCCAATTAGAACTTCAGGGAGATATAAACAGTCCCTCAGTTTGGGGTCATAAATATGTAGATATTTTTTTAAAAAAAAGGATTTTTCTCCAGAGACTAAATTTTTTAAGTTTTAAAGTTCTAGATCTTAAAAATAGTGTCACATAAAACCACTAATTCTCAAAAGCATTGATAAGCATTTAGAAAATAAAAGCATTTCGTGGCCAACTTCGGGGAGTACGCCATCGCATACACGCTTTGGGAGATGCACGCTACGTATCCATATTAGAAGGTCTGATAAGATGGAAAATGATACAACTTGCACCTCACTCTCTACAGTGTGTGCGTCGCTGTTGTATCACACGTCTCCCTCCCACCTCTTACTTGTTCCTTTCTGTCTTTCTAACCCAGTTCTAGGCCAACATATGTTGAATACTGGATGTGATCATGGGTTGACAGGGTGTACCCATGATCTGCATAGACTTTATATATGGCCTTGTTGTTTATGGATTCTAGTCTGTATGGTACTTTCCTAAAAAATAAAATCTCATTATCAGAAAAAAGTGAAATTAGTTGTAACTACATTAGGTTAATTCTCATTTAATTTCTCATTGGTGAAAAATAGCAAGACTGTATGAAAATATTCCCACATCCTAATATTAAATAATCATGAAATGAAGGAGGGGAGAATTTTAAAATCTTAATACAGAGACAGACTGTCTTAGTTAGTTTTCTCATTGCTGGGACACAAATACCTGATACTGATAAATTAAAAGAGGAAAGGTTTATTTTCACTTACAGTTTGTAGAACTTTCAGTTCATAGTTGACTGGCTCCATGGCAGGATGCAATGGGAGAGGGACATTGCAGAGAAAAATTAAATGACATGGCAGACAGAAGGCAGCACAGCGGCAGCAGCCATCCTGCCTTCTTTCTGTCCTTTTACATTCCAACCAAACTATAAAGTCACTGGTGCCACTCATATCCAATGTGGGGTTCTACCATCCACACCCTTAATCCGTATTCACACACTCTAACCCACCTCCTTTTAATACTCCCCATCTCTCACCCATGAAGTTTTAGGAGAATATCTCAATACAATTCCTAACACAGCCCAGCATGCACTATGGACTTAGTTTTAGTCTCACTGGTATTCTCTTGGTAGTGCCTTCAACTGAAATTAAATTTTCCTTCTTTGCTTTTCTGTATTAAAGCAAAACTTTCATTAAATGCTTCAAGGTAGGAAGGCTGTTGAAATAGGAAAAAGTCCAGTTATATTCTGTTTGTGGGCTGGCTGGATAGCTCAATGGATTAAAGCATCTAGTTAGGCAGACACAGGGGCTGGGCCAGGGGTCCAGCTTGCAGTTCCATTCCCACCTGCAGGGGGCGCTGAGACAGTGAATGAGACTGGGCGTGGTGGCATACCTGTACTAAATCCTTGAGTGAATGAATGAATGAATGAATGAATGAATGAAATTCCATTTGCAAAACTTTCCCACCGGCCATTTATTTACCCATTGTATCATTCACTTTATGTTATTTGACAGAATATTTCTTTTGAGTTGTTAAACAAATACTAAAAATAAATCTCATTGTTTCAATGGCAGAAGGGGACAAGAAATGCAGAAAAATTGCCAATTCTGAGTCCATCTCAGATAACTTTTGTTCTATGTTTGCTCTATGTTTCTCTGTTTATAGTACTGATTTCTCTGTTAATACTATCAACTATCCAACTAAATGTATTATCATTTCTATATTGAGGAGGAGAGTTTATGCTCAAAGATAGTTTCTAAAAGGTAAAAAGTTGACTGCATTCTCTAAATTTTCTTATAATATCAATATTGTAAGAAGCACAAGGGGGAGGATAAGAGAGGAAAGAGATTGAACTAAGGCCTTCTATATTTTCATCCTCAGCATTAAACCATGTAGGAGGGTGTAGGCCTTGCAAGCTACCCAACCTCTGCACGACCACGCTTCCAAATATGATGAAATTAGAAGTTTCTAGCCTATGCTTTCTGAGGGAATTATCCGTAGCACAGAAAAGACTGATCAATAATTTTGCTAGTAGCACAGCGCAGGATTTCCTCCTAATTTCCTTCTAACATTCTGTTTATTGAAGTAGAGTTCTTTCTGTCATTCAGAAGAGAAGCAACATAATCTCAGGCATTCATATCCTATGTAGAATAATGAATATCTAGTATGTGCAGTGCTGGGGGTAGGACGAGTTATTTAGAGATGCTCGTGCCGATTACCCCACTGACTTGATCAATACCACTCACTATGATACAGTACCGTTCCAACTGGAAATGTGTAAACAAACAAATGGTTGCTGCAGTCAAAGCCTGACAGCTTCTTGCCTGCCAGTAAATTGCATTTACATGCCCCACACCTAAGCACTCACCCAGATTTACAAGTTAACATAAGCAAATGTAAGCTTTCTAGTTCAAAATCCATTGAGTGAGCAACACTATCAAAAGTAATTTACCACTGGTTTCATCAAGTTCTGCACACTACACTATATGTCAAAATGCTATCAAAATTGATATAATGACACCATGGAAACAAATATATTTCCGAAGCTATTGAGAGATCTCTGTAATGAAGTTCCTATTTTAATGGATTAGAAGTGATGCATTTCTCCACTAAAATTTTAATAATCTCAATTTATCAAAACATGTAATTTAAAACTTCCAGATTTATTTTGAGAGAAATAAAGAAAAATTTTCTGGGTGTAGATATAGTTTGATTTTAAAATAATTGAAGGACAAAATTTATCCGTACTTCACCTGAAGATAATGCGCACATTCTTTATGAAAGGGAAGAAAGCAATAAATGCCAGTTGGCTTTATGGAAGAAAATGGAAATGGATAGATATTTGCATATTTGATATAATTCTTATTTCATCAACATATATAATAAGATTTTTATGAAAGATCTGAGGCTTCCTTAGGATTTGGAGTTAATAAGAGCTGTCAATTACTAGAAGTTAATTATGTGGCAAATACTCAGCTAAAGGCTCACTTCGAACAGTATAAGATGATACCTACAAGGGCAGTCAGGCTAACCTTATCTTATGGGTTATGGAAATGAGACTTTAAAGGTTTAGTAAATTGCCCACAGTTACACTGCTCAACAATGAGAGGTATAAGGGCAATCAGAGGCGGTCACTGAGTGGAACCTCTTCACTCTGCTGCCCCCCAGATTCTCCTAATTATGAACTGTAAATCATCTGCATTACTGGCAGCTCTTCTTTGCTTCCTGCCCTGTGGTGTGGACTCGGTCCTCTGAAGAAACAATGTGAGGACGGCTGTGTGAAAGACGACAGCATGCTTTTGAAATACCTAGCCACCTGGAAAACCACAACAAATATGACTTGCTAATCAGCTATTTCCCGGAGCTGTGATCTCTCCCATGTCAAAAGTAGTAAGTGGTTCCCAGGGCTCGGACAAAATTACACCCAAATGAAATTTATTCCTCACTAGGGAAACTCCAGAACAACAAATTACATTGATACCGTATTTACAACCTGCATCTCCGAATGCATGCATATTTGCCCTCTCTATGCATGAATCAGTAAATACACCCATAGTTGTTCCTAAGAGCAATGAGACTAGAATCTTTGCAGCAAATATTATAATTAGGGTACTAATTATAGAGGAGAAAAAATGACTTGATAGTTTCGCCCTGAAAAAAATCAGATAATAGATTAGTTTAACCTTGGGACAGCGACCTTGAGCAGATTTGTGTGTGTGTGCAGAAATGACCTTCTTTCAGCTCACCTGTGAGCCCCCTGCCTGTGTACAGAGTACGGCTTCTCCAGGGAGTGGAGAAATCACCTCAGGCCCTTCCTGCACGTCATTTCTCTGCGTGACTGTTGGGCGTGCACCAAAATGTTGCAGATGCCAGCCGTGCCCAAGGCTGCGGGGTGCCAACCAACAGTCCTTTCCTCTTACTGAAGAATAAATGTGAATTGAACTGAAAAGCAAGAAAGGAAACAAAAAATGCTAGCCCTCCCTTCAAGGTTTTGACTGTGGATTCAAACCACAGAAATACAGTTGGGTTGTAGTAGGTTCTTTGTAGTTTTTTACTCAGAGTTTAATTTTATTAGTTAACCCAGGAAAGTACACATGTCTTTCAAATGAGTTGCTAGCACTACATAGCCTATCAGCTGTGGTTAAATTGAATATAGTTGATCACGTAACTGCTTTCCTCAAAGTATGTTTCTATGTGGTGATCATACTTCCTCATAATTCTAGGTGCTTTATTATCCCAAATAGTTGCCTCAAGCTCTTTTTTTCTAGTTTCTTTATACCAAATGACCACACGTCATACTATGCTCTCTGCTCTCAAACCACACAGATTGATGTCTCTGTCTTTTCCAAAACATGTCACTGGGGTCATGGAGATAGCTCAGTAGTCTAAGTACCTTCCCAGGCAAGCAGGAGGACCAGGGTTCAACCCCTGGTACCACATGCCATGTGTGAGTGACTCATAGCTGTAATCCCAGCACTCAGGAGGCTGAAATAGGAGGATCACTATTAGTCCAAGCTGCATAGTGAGACCTTATACCTCATAAGTAAAATTGTTAAAACACGTTTTACCCTCATTTCCACTCTGTCTCCTTTTCATAAGGAGAGGGTGGCTTTCTTATCATACTATGTGTTGCTGGAGTGTGTTACTGCTACCTTTAACACATTCCTCACTTCTTCTTTTAGGTTTGGCTCCTACTTCCCCTATATGGACAGTGCCCACTTAGCACTGGGTCCTGTTTTTGTTGAAGGAAACCAATGCGCATTACACTTTTGTGAGTATTCATCATATACCACAGGGCAAAAGCTCTATAAATTTTCAGACTGGATGAATGAATGAACCACTGGTTCCACTACCTATATTTGCATGCAAGTAAAATAATATTGTTTCTATATTTAATTACGTGAAGGTTAAACTGAAGGCAGAAAAACATACGTTTGGTTTATAATGTGTCCTTTTCCTGAGGACTCATTAACCCTACCAAAATGAGAAAACTTCTCAATTTGTAAGTAATCAATGGAATAACACATTTCCAAGCAGTAAGTAAATATTCAAATATAAACACTGAATAAGAAAGGATATGGATTGTATTTGACAGCAAAATTACTCTTAGAAATGTACAGAAGAGTAAGTTATAGGAAAATAAGTTTTTACAAATTTTCTTCTCGAAATTTTTGCATTATGCTTATGATTATACAAATAATTAATTTCTTCTATAAAATAACTAATCATTAAGTTTTGGTTAATGATATGATTAACATGTCTAGGAATTTGTTTATTTTCTCATGGAAGTATGGAGAAATTTAGAAGTGATAGATAAATTACAGTAACTTGTAAAATTTTAGTAAATTTTATGAATTGTGAATGTCTATTGCAAACTTTCCTTTACTTTTATATATTTCAAAATGTTATAATAGCAAATTAATAAAGAACTTAAAATAAACAATCAGAATCTGAAAATTAGACATTATAAGGGATTTTCACATAGAAACAAACTCAGTATATTTTATACACAAGTAAATATATTTTTTGTCATTCCTAATGTTTTTCATTACATTTCATTTTTACTTTTATTTGTCTTCCTTTTTCAAGATTCATATCACCACTCCACACTTTGGTTTGAGAACCAAATTGTTTAAGAACAAAAGTGTTTGTGAAAGAAGTTACCACTATGATATTATTATTGCCATTATTAACATCATCTTCATTATTAACTTCAAATAGAATTGTCAGGAATCTTAAGAAAAATACATAATAACTGTACGTGACCATCACACTTGGCATCCATGCTGTTTCCCTGCTCTGCTCCAGGTTGGCCATGAATGGAGCAGTTGTATCACTTTATTCCACCATGATGTTTCTGCCTCAGAGCCAGCAACCATGGGAAAATTTTCTGAGACTACTAGACTAAACCTCTATCCTTGAAGTTGTTGGCATTGGCTATTTGGTTGCAGGTATGAAAAAATAATATTAATACATAAAATTGTTATCAAGGATGTGAGGCTAATACTGCAACTCTGCTGGATCCTGCAGTTTAAAATCCGTTGAAAGTGATTTGCTAGAGGATTTGAAAGGTTGTGAGGTGCTGCTTACTGACTGCTTACCATGAACTCAGAATGCAGAAATACTGATCAGAATGCAGAACAGTAAAAGCACTCAGAAGGTTTTGACTGGGAACAAATGCACCACTGACAATTAGACTAAAAGTCATGAGTGCTACAGTCGAGCCCAAAATTTGTCTACATTTGATTCATGTACTGATATTATTAGGGGAAAAATTTTGTGGGTAAAATGAAGTACTGTAGGCTAAGCTACCTCCAGGGAAAGTTCAGCATGGCCCAATATTTAGGCTATAGTATTAGTTAAATGATTTCAGCCAGCTTTGTAGTGATACTCAGAGGCAAAAACCAAAACAGAAATATGTGTGCAGCTTAAATGTGTACTTAGCTGTAATTACATGTAAAGTTGGAGATAATGCAGTTGAGGCCACCGAAGGAATTAGTACCAGTAAAATGAAACTAAATGCTTTGTATATGGAAAGAAAGAAAACTACCTTGACGGTACTTCAGACATCGGCAAGGTCGCTCCTGTAACACTTGATACACTGTGCCATCTTGAGAAGTTTAGAAGCTTAACTAAGTGACTCAGCAGTTTTACACCCTACGGTGTAGAGACGCCACCCTAGGGTGCATAGCCTGCATGCAATGTAAAGGAGGAGAAGAGGATGGCTTTGCCCCTTTTTGTTCTTGTTACTTTCGCTGCCATCAACTGTTGCTCTTCTCTCATGTGCCACCCTGCCATGAAGCCAGCTGGTTATAAACTGAAACCTCCACAACCTGTGAGCTAAATAAGCCTCTCCTCCCTCAGTAATGACAAAAATAACACAGCACCTTTGAAGGCTGAGAAGGCAAAAATGTAAATATCACATTTGAAAAGAGAGCCCTTGACCCCTCCATTCAATGGGATTCCCTGTAAAATTGGGTCTTGAAACTCATCACTGTGTTCAGCTACTGAGACACCCAGAGATGGCTGCTATCCTGGTGTAAGAGCATCTTGCTACAGCCCAGACATGTGGCAGACCTTAACACTGTGTCAAGGTGCTAGTTTCATCAGCACATAAAACATAAGCTCAATGGAGCAGGAAGGCTCTCACCCAGATTTCAAAGAGATGTCTGGGTTCTCAGGCATGGAATCACCTGAGAGAGCAGTGCATGAAGCTGTGGAGATGAAATCAAATATGAGGTGAGAATTGTGGGAATTTGGAGGGGCTAGAAATGCAAAATTTTGGCCAAGAAAAGCTATTGGAAATGAGCTGAGCCAGCCCAAATAAAAGGCCACATGAGGTTGCAACCAGAAAACCCTCAGGCATAGGGGCCATCCATGCCTCTGGAAACCACAACTCACAACTGTGTGCCCTGGATACCAGACATGGAGTTACAGAACTTAGCATTTACTCTGCTGGATTTTGACATTTATTTTGCTCCATTTAATTTTATGCCTCTGTTTCTTCTTTAGGAATGGAAGTTTTTGCCTCTGACTTTATACTGTGAAGCCAGGAAATTTATTTTGATTTCTACAGAGGTATAAGGCTTAGAGTTTGCCTTATGTCTCAGAAAAGTATTTGGCTTAATATTTCTTCAAATAATAGAACTATTAAAAGTTTGAGAGTGTTGATTGTTGTGTTTTTGATTATGCTTAAGTGGTTGGAATATATATATATATATATATATATATATATATATATATATATTGTCTTTTTTGAGACAGGGTCTCACTATGCATTTGAGGCTGGCCTTGAGCTCAATTTTGTAGCCCAGGCTGGTTTCAAACTTGCACCAATCCTCCTGCCTCAGCCACCCGAGTGTTGGGATTATAAGCATGTGCCACCATGCCCGGCTTGTGGTTGGATTATATTAAGTGGGGGGTGAATAAAATATGATTTAGGGGACATGTCTGGGTTACCAGCTGACAAGGACTGGAATGTGATCATTAAGCTTGATTGCTTAAACTCAACTGCATTGGGAGCTATCCTACGATTGATGAAGAACACTTGAGTGTTTCTGGGAGGCTCATGGAGGCATGGCTTGAGCCTATTCCTGTCTGGTTCTGGTCCCCTGTGCTGTTTCCTACCCTCCAGAATGGTGTCTCTTTGTTCTGCCATCCATGTCATCCCACCATGAGCTGAAGGATGCTGGAAGCAGGTGCCTAGTTAACGCTCTTCTCTTTTCAATTGTGGGAGTGCAGCATTGTGATTCAGTAAAGAGAAAGCTGACCAAAATTTATAGTAAAAGTAAATTCCTTTATGAAGCATTTAAACACTGCCACAACTCATATGAACTTGCTTTACTGCAACCAAGGCTATATGCTGAATCAATGGATTTGTTATCCAAAGTAGCAGTGGAAGTCAGAAAATAATCACAGTAGCGTCACTTAACATACAAATAGCTAAAAGTTCTATGCTATGAACATAGTGCTTGGATTAATTTAAAATGTTATAACCCTTTATTAGTTCTTATTTTTGGAATGAGGAGGTAACATTTGGCATGATTTAGTAAACTATGGAAATTTGATTGAAAATGAAAATTGTAGAATAGTTCACAGTATATATAAAAATTTGTTCATAACACTGAATTGATTACATTAGGAAATGGGTAATTGAATTCATATAAATTACATAATTCAGTATAAGACTGCAATATTCCCAAACTAAAAATGTAACTGGGACATAAAATGGATTATATTCACTGTCCACTACAAAATTTCAAAGCACATTTTTGCTAAAATAAATTTAAAATCCTTAAATTATCCATGTGACTTTATAATACATGCTTTAACTGGCAAGTACGTGGAAGAAGATAAACAAGATAAATATAATTAAACATTCTAAAATAAGAGAAGGATTGAAAGCCCTCTCTGATAACAGCTTTGAACAGAGGAAAAAAAAAAATCTGGCAAGCTAAAACGACAAAATCTTCCCACAATTGCAAAACACTTTTCCAGGGAAAAATGGAGTCCTTATGTCAACTTAGCCTGAGAATTCTAATAAAATTACTTTCCAATGTCTCCTTTGCACCTTCAAAAGATTACTTCCTCTCACCCTCCCTGTTGCTGTATATGAAGTGGATGTTTCAGACTAGATTCTGCCCGGGAGTTTCACCTTTCATTGTACAGCTTCTATTCTTTCATGGTTCAAATATAAAGACTGATTTTGCGTTGGAAGTCTAAAAGTTTCCTTTATATCATAATTTTCTCAATTTATATCAGACATTTGATCTGTTAATTTGCATTTAGTTTTTGGTACTAATAATCATACCCATATATCTGGACATTCAAACTTCATATTCCTTACTGGTTTCCAATGTGGCCTTTAAGTCCTGGATCTTGGATACAAAGGTACCTAGAGTTTTTAAAGTTATGAAGCCCCAAATTGTTGAATATTTCTATATGTTTTGCTCACACACCTAAAACTCCACATGAAGTTTCATTTGTTTTAAATGATATTTAGTAAAAAAAAATAGCCATAGACCGATAGTAAGCACCAACATTGTTGATTTATACAACCACGTGGCTCAAAGCTACAGGCCCTATGGCACATTTTCCCTCAAAGTGACTGTAGACAACAGATTTAATAGATGTTTGTTCCCCAGCCAGTAGCACAGCCCTCGCGTCCACCGCGGGTAAGCTGCCTGCGCCCCTCTGCCCCGCCTCTGCGTTCCTGTGACTAACTTCCTGTTCCAGTCCCACCAAGTCCCCGCCGGTAGCACAGCCCGCGCGTCCACCTCGGGTAAGCTGCCTGCGCCCCTCTGCCCCGCCTCTGCGTTCCTGTGACTAACTTCCTGTTCTAGCCCCGACCCAACCCGCTGCTATCAGCGCCAGCTGGGCCAGGATCCTTGGCCCGCCTTTCCCCCCCTCAACCCCCCCCCCTATTTTTTACCCTCCAGCCCAAACTCAAGCAACGAACCCATCAAACGTCTTCTCCTGCAACCGATCTGCTCCACCAGCCTACCAAGACTACTCAATCCCAAAGCTCCACCTCCACCTACAGACCACATCTGCTGGGATTCACAGAAGCTAGCAGCCAAAGCTCCAGCACAGAGTCAGGAACCTCTGTAGAGGAACCACCTTGGAGTCTCCAGACCAAACGCCCATAGACACAGCATAACGCAACCAAAGTGCAGAGGCCGCTTCCATACAAAATGATAACAACAAGGAGTAGGATGCAATCTCAGGGCCCGTGCCCACCCAAACTAAATACAGAAGACACTATCATGGAAGAAAATAGGAACCATACAGATGAAACTTCTGAATTGGTAGCATCTGAGGCAGACACACAAGTGCAGAAACTTATAGAGCAACTGAGATCAGAGATAACATCTGAAGTAAAAAAAGAAATACATGAAGTGGAAAAACGGCTGGAGAAACGTATAGAGGACATTAGAGCAGAAAGAATATCTAAAGTTGACAAAGACATGCCTAAATCAATAGCATCCCAAGTAGGGGAACAACTGCACAAAAGTAGAAAGGAGAACATAACAGAAATAATCTTTGTATTGGAGAGAGAAAGGATAAACATAATGACAGACTTCAATGCTATTAAAGAAGACATCGATAAAAAATTAGAGGAGAACAGAAAAATGATGGACTCCCTGACGGAGCAATATAGGAAAGATATAGATCGCATGAAACAGTTTAAAACAGATATACAAGAAAATAAAACCTCGATCACAAGTTTGCAGAGCCGAATGAACGAAAATGAAGATAGAGTTTCCAACCTTGAAGACACAGTTGCAGCCAGTGAAAGAGTAAGAAAGGATCTTTTAAAAACAACCAGAATGCAGGAAAAAAATAATTCATCATCTGCAAGACGATGCGAAAATGAACAACGTGAGATTAAT
>PVJA010021259.1:0-35777 GCA_004027025.1 Myocastor coypus
GCTGGGCGTGGTGGCGCACACCTGTAATCCCAGCACTTGGGAGGCTGAGGCAGGAGGATTGGTGCGAGTTCGAGACCAGCCTGGGCTACAAAAGTGAGCTCAGGACCAGCCTCAACTGCATAGCGAGACCCTGTCTCAAAAAGACAAAAAAAAAAAAGAAAAAAAAAAAAGAAAAAAAAATTTTAATTTGGGCCCGGCGGGATGGCTCAGTGGTCTAAAGCGCTTGCTTAGGAAAGCTTGGGCGGCTTCACGGACCGCGGTTCGATCCCCGGCACATGCTGCGCCAGTCCTACCCTCGGGGCAGGCTGAGCCGGCCATAAAAATGAGTGAATAAACAAATAAAGGTTCTCAAACAAGAAAATAAATAAATAAATAAATAATTTAAAAAAAATTTTTTTTAATTTATTTTTTTCTTGTTGCAGAACCTTTGTTTATTCACTCGTATTTTTTTTTTTTTTTCTTTTTTTTGTCTTTTTGAGACAGGGTCTCGCCATGCAGTTGAGGCTGGTCCTGAGCTCACTTTTGTAGCCACATGCCGGGGATCGAACCGCGGTCCCTGCAGCCGCCCAAGCTTTCCCAAGCAGGTGCTTTAGACCACTGAGCCATCCCGCTGCCCCCCCCCCAAGCAGAAATTTTAAAAGCCATAGTGAAACACTGTTTGGAACTTAAGAGAATGATATCACCAAATATGGCATTTTTTTTAACTTGTCAAGAAATTTTTTTTTGGAGCACCTGCAAACCCACACAGGGGCTTGGTGGTGCGCGCCTGTAATCCTAGCTCTTGGAAGGTTGTACACAATTGGATCACTATGAGAGTGATCTAGTAGTGAGACCTTGAACACTTTGTAGACCTTTCCCTAAAATTAAAAAAAAATTATTTCGAGGCTGGGGACATGGCTCAGTGGTCTAAGTGCCTGCCTGACAAGCGCAGGGACCTGGGTTCAATCCCTGGTACTGCATACTGTGGAACCCCAGGCACACTGTGCCAGCCCCCAAACTGGGCATGGTGGCACACACATGTAACCCCAGCACTTAGGATGCTGAGACAGGAGGATTGCTACAAGTCTTAGCTGCATACCAAGACCCTGTACCACATACATACATACATACATACATACTTTTATCTAAGTCAGATGTGGTGGTGCACACCTGTAATCCTAGGACTCCAGAGTCTGAGGCAGAAGGATTGTGGTGAGTTTGAGACCAGTCTGGGCTATAAAGTGAGCTCAAAGCCAGCCTGGACTACATAGTGAGATCCTATCTCAGAAAGACACACACACACACACACACACAAAATATATATATATATATATATATATATATATATATATATATATGAAATTATTCAGTTCTAACTTCTCTTTTCTAATAAGAACAAAAAGGATGCCCTTAGCATAAATACAAAAGGGAATGGAATTGGGTTTTCCATTTCCATCCTGAAATCCAACCACCTGCTGGGAAATGAGAAAAGAAGGCTGGCTGTTCTTGGGGCTCATTCCAAGACCAAGACCACAATATTCTGGGGTTTTTGTCTTTTTGAGACAGGGTTTTACTATGAAGTTCAGGTGGACTTTGAGCTCACTTTGTAACCCAGGCTAGTCTCAGACTTGCAGTGATCCTCCTGCCTCAGCCTCCTGAGGCCTGGAATTGCAGGTGGACCTTACAAACTAATTTTTGTCTCCAGGACCATTCATTTCGCTGGTAATGATTTACTATTCCCCTGAATATTGCTTACATTCCTAATTCTTCTCCCACTGTACATAAAGGGATGGATACATTTTGAATCATCTTGAGCTAGTGGGAAATGACATTTCTGTGATTATTCCCTTTCACACATTAATTTCTTCCTTTTTGCCCTGGGAGTGGAGCCAGAGCAGCATGTGGTGCCAGGGATCCAACTGTGGCCCCTGTGGTTGCCTAAGCTTACCTAAGCAGGCACTTTGGACCACTGAGCCAACTCACTGGCCCTCTCACATTAATTTATCTAAATGTCTTTTCTTTCTTTCTTTCTTTCTTTCTTTCTTTCTTTCTTTCTTTCTCTTTCTTTCTTTAATGAATTTAGGGCAGTGTTTATAGGTTGTACAGGGTCTCATTATGTAGATTGGGCTCATAGTGATTCTCCTGTTTTCAGCTTTCCCAAGTGCTAGGATTACAGGCATGCAGCACCATGCCCAGTTTCAATTACTATCTCAGTGTGCAGGGACTGCGCAGTGCTTGGGGGATGGAACCCTGGCCGCTGTGCTCTGCCTCAGCAGGCACTTGAGTCTGCTAAACTGTCTGGCCCACCCTGCATGCCTTTTCTTTTTTTGTTGTTTCTTTTCTTTTCTTTTTTTTTATGGCTGGCGCAGCATATGGTGCCAGGGATCGAACTGTGGTCCCTGTGGTTGCCTAAGCTTACCTAAGCAGGCACTTTGGACCACTGAGCCAACTCACTGGCCCCTGTTAATGTATTTTTTTTAAATTTTTTAATTTTTTATTGTTTTTATTTTTTTGAGACAGGGTCTCGCTATGCAGTTGAGGCTGGCCTTGAGCTCACTTTTGTAGCCCAGGCTGGTCTCGAACTCGCACCAATCCTCCTGCCTCTGCCTCCCAAGTGCTGGGATTACAGGCGTGAGCCACCACGCCCGGCTCCCTGTTAATGTATTTTAATGAATATTCAGCCTCATTCATCACAAGAGAACTGTGACTAAAAGGAAATTGAGACTATGTGCTTGCTCGCCTAATAGACCAGCAAAGACAGAAAGGACTGAGATCATGCTTAGTAGGCAAGCAACACAGGTGCTTTTTTTTTGTCTTTTTGAGACAGGGTCTCGCTATGCAGTTGAGGCTGGCCTTGACCTCACTTTTGTAGCCCAGGCTGGTCTTAAACTCACAGGAATCTTCCTGCCTCAGCCTCCCAAGTGCTGGGATTACAGGTGTGCACCATCATGCCTGGCTACACGCGCTTTTTTTTTTTTTTTTGTCTTTTTGAGACAGGTTCTCGCTATGCAGTTCAGACTGGCCTTGAGCTCACTTTTGTAGCCCAGGCTGGTCTCGAACTCGCACTGATCCTCCTGCCTCAGTCTCCCGAGTGCTGGGATTACAGGTGTGTGCCACCATGCCCGGCTACACGTGCTTTTTAAATACTTCATTTATCCCAAACGCCTTCGACCCAAGAATGCTCCTTCTTGAGCGCAAGACCAGCCTCAACTGCATAGCGAGACCCTGTCTCAAAAAGACAAAAAAAAAAAAAAAAAAAAAAAAAAAAAAAAAAAAAAAAAAAAAAAGAATGCTCCTTCTAGGACTTTATTCTACAAATACTCTTGTTCATAGGCAACATGATACAAGTGAACTCTTACTCCCTGTAGCATTATTTATAAACCAGAGACAAGAAACAGTGGAAAGGCCCTCAAATAGGAGAGTTGTTAAATAAATGACAATTTATTTTTATTTTTGTCCAAACTTGCATTTATTTATTTATTTTCCAAACATTAATGAAATAGGAACAGCACACGCCTGAGCTACACATGGTCACGAAAGATGTGAGTGCTGGCTAAAGTCAGGAAAATTGCTGCCTGCTGTTCGTGTTCACAGAGCAGCCACTACTCCTTAGTTAGGCCAGTGCTGTGGCCGGAAAAGGAGGGGAGCAAAACCCCAGGGCAACCCAGTTCAGAGGGACTGGGGTTGGGCCAGGGAGCACATAGCCTGTCCTTCCTGGTGAGCCAGCTCTTTTGTCTCACAGATAAATGGGGGCTGGTCAGGGAGGACCAAAATTAAGGCTCTCTTCTGGCTGAGACATCCAGGTAATGGAAAAGAGGCTGGGGAAGGGGGCAGGAGATGCTTTTTATTGACTTGGGTGTGGTCTCTGCCTCGAAGTCCCTTTGGGCTTAAGAGTGTTTTTCTGTTTCTGTTCTTCTTCCTGCTGCCTGAGTGGCCGTGCTTGTAACCCTGCATCCATTTCTTGTGACAGCAGTACAACTGGTCGTGCAAACTTCTCCCTTTGGGCTTATCTCCTGTCTTAGTTACTCTTCTCTTTGCTGGGACAAATACCCGACACTCAAAATGAGGGAAGGAAAAGGTTATTTAGCTCACAGTTACGGGGGGGTTTCAGTCCATATTCAACTGGCTCCAAGGAAGACAGGCACAAGGCAGAAAACGACCTTTCATGGTGGCGGGCAAGAGCTGGGAGAGAGCTAGCAGCAGCTCAAGCAGCTAACTTATCTTCCTTACACTGAAATGCAAATCACCTGCCCCAGAGGAGGCGCAGCACCCATTTCCACAATAATCAATTACAAATTCCAGACCTGGGCATGGTGGCACACATGCCTATAATCCCAGCACTTGGGAGGCTGAGGCAGGAGGATCGGTGCAAGTTGGAGACCAACCTGGGCTACAAAAGTGAGCTCAAGGCCAGCCTGAACTGCTGTGAGAGACTGTCTCAAAAAGACAAACAATAACAACAACAAAACAAACAAAAAAACAAATTCCAGAAGCCTGCCCATGACTTCATGAGGCTTTGGGGAGATACCTATACACAAATCCTAATGATGTGGGAAGAAAAAACTGATCTGGGGTGGATGACCTCCAATAGAGAACCTCCAAATGACAAGGGAAAACCGATCTCCAACCTGAAAAGTACCTGGGATGAGTTTATGTTCCCTAAAACCGAAGAATGAATTTTAGGAACAAACAGAGGTAATGAGCAGAGCATATTTATTGAGAGAAAGAAAGCTCCTATCTAAGAGAGGGACAGGAGGGAGGTCCTGAGTGGGTGTTCCCTGGAAGCTGTCTCTTCCAGGAACTTTTATAGAGAAGACATGGGAACTCATGTGGGTATGAGGTGGGACAAAGACTATGGCCAACCAATGAGATTACAAGCATCACTGCTCAGGTAAAATTGATTAACATCAGGATCCAAATGAAAGGCAAGTCACGTAGCAAGTGGACAAGAATGCTTGGACTCGTGACTCTTTCCAGGGTCTTTTCAGGTGATTGATAGTTATTTAGCATATCAGTCCCTGATGCCCACCCTTAAGGAAGTAGGTAGTTGCTTCTATTTACTCTTGTCTTGAGATCTGGCCCCTGGTGGAGGAGTGTGTGTCTCTAGTAGAAAAGCCACCTTGCCTTCCATGTCATCCTTGAGGGCCTGGCCCTGTCTGACTGCCTATCATATTTCTATCTAACTCAGCTGCCTACAACAATGACATCTCTGAAGCTGGTCTTTCACTGGGGGAGCAAGACGGCCATCAGAGCTGCCACTGGCCGTCCGTCTGAGCTGCTGCGCTGCAGTACAGGCCCTGGACACCTGCTGGAGAATCTAAATGATGATTTATACATACAGCAGGAATTGCTTATCCATAAAAGGAGCGAGGAAGCATACACAGTAATCTCCAACACTTAGGTGAAAAAGGGAGGCAGCAAACGTGCAGCAAGTGTTAGCAGCTGTGTAAACAGTGGGAAGGTGCATGCGGGAAGGTGCATGTGGGAAGGTCATGCGGGAAGGTGCGTACAGGCAAGGAGCCAGCGAGTGAGTTGAGCAAGGTGGGCCTGCATATGGGCCTCACAGGGTGCCAAGAGGACAGCTTGGTCTGTGGTCCCTGGAGCTTTCTGTTTTTTTCCTCTTGGTTGTTTTTATTTCTGTTTTTCTGAGACCGAATCTGGCTATGTGGTTCAAACTGGCCTTGAACTTATGATGTGGACCAGGCTGACCTTAAACTCACAGTGATCCTTTTGCCTCAGCCAGCCAAGTGCTGGGATTATAGACATGCGCCACTGTGCCTAGCCGTTTTTTGCTTTTGAGACAAAGTCTCACTGTGTAGTTCAGACAGGGCCCAAACTCATGGGGATCCTCCTGCCTCAGCCGCCTGAGTGGCTGGGATTACAGGCGTGGCTCAGATTTAGTGCCTGCTGAGACACGGCCAGCCGAGGGCTGGTTCTTCAGGCCCCTTGGATGAAATTATGAGCTATTCTCAAGCCTTGATGTTCAGACATTAATAAATAAATAGGTTTGCTATCACTCTAAGTCATGAGACAGTTTTACTTTAATAATTTGTAAGAGTCGTAACCACAACTTCAGACTTTTCAAAGGTTTCCTCCCCTTGAACCTAGACCCACTCTAGGCCAAGAAACAGCTTCTCCCCTTCATATGTTTCCTCCTTCCTTCCATTAATCTCTACTGAACACCTACCCACTGGGTGCTAGAACATTCTAGTCCTGAGAAAAAAAGAGTGGCCAGCGCAGCCCTTGAAGGCCTACTAGAAGATGAGGCTGGAAAGTGTCCTTAGAGGGTGACTAGTGGGGTCCAGGAGGTGTCAGGAGGAAGAAGCCTCTCTGTTAAGCTTCCACCGAAAGAGATCTACAGGAAGGAGCCAGCTTCCTGGCTGCGTGACCTGCGCATACAGCCTCTTTTATGCCTCCAGCACTCAGAACTTCCCACCCTTGGTTTAATCTAGCTATCTTGAATTCTTAAATTTTGAACCAGGACCTGCATTTTCACTTTGTACAGGGCCCCATAGATTAGGTATCAGTCCCCTCTCCAGGCAGAAAGAGCAAGTGGAAAGGTCAGGTGAGGCAAGCAGGTGCTGGCATCTGGAAGCCTGGCATAGATGTGGCCTCTCATTGCTCGCCTTTGCGCTTCTACCTCTCCTCCCCCACTGCCCACTGGGGTTGTGGCCCCAGCAGAGCTGATGCAGGACAGAGGATGAGGTTCCAGAGCCAGGAACACTCTGGAAACATTCTTCAGGGGGCAGGAAACCCCATACTTAGAGTGTGTTGTCTTCTTTGGAACAGGAGCTAGGTACTGTCCAATAGCATTGAGTGACAACAGTTCCTGCCACACTCACTGCACTTATAAACTTTATTATTTATTTATTTGTTTGTTTGTTTGTTTGTTTGTTTATATTATGGCTGGGTCATCCTGCCCTGGGGGATGGTGCAGCATGTGGTTCTGGGGATCGAACTGTGGTCCCTATTGTTGCCTAAGCTTGCCTAAGCAGGTGCTTTAGACCTCTGAGCTATCTTGCCAGCCCACTGCCTGTGCTTCTAGTCTGTGTCTAAGCCAAGGCCCAGCAGTTTCCACAGCTTTTCAGAGAGCCCCAAGGCAGCAAAGCAAGGGAGGGGACTTGGTAGACATGTGGGCTGGTGCCAGATCAGCATGCCTCGTGTCCCCCCCTCCGCCCACTACTGAGGCAGACTCAGCAGTATGGCCTGGCTCCTCTTATATCTAGATTGCCCCTGTGAGGTTCACCCTCTGTGAATTCCTGTCTGGGGCTGAGCGTCTCCACTAGCCTGTTACTTACCATATTGCTATGACTCCCTTGAACCCAGGACATCCCAAGGCACCTGGACTTGAGGCCTTATGGCCCCTAATGACAGTTTCCTTAGGCTGGATCGAGGGCTACCCACGCTGGCTCTTTCCTGTGGCCCTGTGTGGGAACGCAGGCCCTTCCACACGGATCTCCATGCTGCAGCCTCAAAGGGCAGCACCCATGCTTTCCTCTGTGGAAACTCAGGCAAGAGTCACACACGTAGCCACACAACCCTGCAGGTACCTGCTGTCCTTGAAGCACCCCCACCCCTGCACCCCTAAGGAGAACCTGCTTTCTGATCCCTTGCCCCAGGCCCACACTGCCATCAGGGTAAAGCCCTACCCTACACCATCTACACCACTGGGTCCTCTGTGTCTTATCCCTCAGCATAATGGCTCATTCTCTAAACTTACCCCATCGTGGATACCTTTGCATGTTGTTTTCTCTGCCAGGAAAGTGACCTCTCCTTCATCTGTGAGATTTTTTTTCCTAAAGGCCTAAATGCTACAAATCTTTCTCAGAAATTGGTTGCACTGCTCCATGCATGGTTGAGACTTCAGCTCTAATCTAGGCTCCCTGCAGTTAAATTCTGGCTCTGCTGTGTGTATGAGGCAGGAACGGCCTCAATTATGCTGCATAACAAGTCACCTCCAAATTCCAGGTCCACTACAGCATGTTGTCATCACCCCACTGGTTGGTTGTAGGGTGGATGGCATAGGGAAATAAAGGATAAAACATGACGCAGTATTTATTGAGCAGTGTCAGTATGACAGGCCTGTGAGGGAACCCACAGGTTCCACTCAAATATGCTATTTTCGCTCACTCCTCACACCAACCATAAGGATAGGGTATGATGATCCTGTTTTTGAGTTGAGGACTCTGACATCCAGAGAGGTCTTGCCCAAGGCAATACAGCTGATGAGTAGTAGAGCTAAATAAGTGTTGAACCCAGGCAGAAAATGGGTACATTCATGCACTTCACTGTTCTGCTGCCTCCAGTGAATGGATGACCTGGGTTTGTGTTGATTTTATGGAAGCCCTGCCTGGTGGCCTCCAGCTCAGAGCCCAGCTTCTGAGGCCTGCTGACTTCTGTACCTGGGTACTTGAGTTGAGCCCATCCAGGAATTCAGGCTTGCTGCAGACCTTACTCCTCTGAAGGTGGAGCCTGGCACCTGGGTGACAGATACACAGTTATCAGAGCTCAAGGGTTCTGAGCTCAAGGGTTGAGCAGCAAGTTGTCAGCCTTATCAAGGTGCCCAGGCTGAGAGCTGGGGGAGGGCAGGGAAGGGAAGAGACCTCAGCTGGCCCCTGGGCTGTTCTCCTCCTGCCTGCTCGGGGAAAGGGGCCGCAGCTGAGCAAGGCAGCGCAGGTTATGTTCCTGCCTCACGAGTCCCTCCTCCATGCCAGCCCTGGGCTGCAGAGACGAGCTGGGCTTGGTTCCAGGCCTGTCACTAGCCAATTGGGTGGCTTTGTGTAGACAGTGTCCTCCCACATCCACCTCCTGATCCACAGACTGAGACCATGACAGAACATCCTCATGGACCTACATGGGAGGGGATTGGCCCTGGACTTGCAGGCCTCTGTAACTGTCTGCTGATTAATTACTTGGATTAATCATTCGGCTGGAAACTACCACCAGATTTCATGATGAAGTAACTTCTTTCCTATCAGCACACCTTCTGGTCCACTTCCCAGAGTCTAAATACACCTGCAGCCGCATGACCTGAGGTAGTTATTTCTCTACTCTGAGGGGAAGCTTTTCTATCGTAAAATGGGGGTTCATCACCCTTGCCTCAGAGAAATGCATGAGGCGTAAATGAGGTAACATGAAAGTCCTGGTCACCACGCAGAGCATCGGTTTCCTAACCTGTAAAAACCTGCTTCCCAGAGCTGTTTCAATTAAGAGGGGGTAGTCCCAGCACCCAGCAGGCACAAGGCTTGGCACGGGGCAAGAGCTTACTAAGCTCACTTGAAAAACAGCCCAGCCAGAGATAGTGTTTCAGAAGGAAGTCAAATCCAAGCCAGCTTTCTAGTTGTTAGTTTTTGTTTATTACAATATACTTTATTATATGACATATCTCCTCCACTAATGCTCATGTTTTTATTTCCTGTAAAAGAGAATTTTCTGTGCCACTTTTTCTGTATACATGACTCATGGAGATTTAAGTAATTCTATCTATCTATCTATCTATCTATCTATCTACCTAGATATCTATGTTTTATTTTATTTTATTTATTTTTGTTATAGCTGGCTCAGCCTACCCAGGGGGTGGGGCTGGCACAGCATGTGATGCTGGGGATTGAACCTCAGTCCCTGCAGTTGCCTAAACTTTCCTAAGCAGGCGCTTTAGACCACTGAACCATCTCACCAGCCCTATCTACCTATCTATCTATCGACAGCACCTTGCTATGTTGCCCACAACGGCCTTGAACTCCTGGGTTTAAGCAATCCTCCTGCCTCAGCCTGCCAAGTAGCTGGGACTATAGGTGACTGTCCCTACCCCTAGCAGATTTTTAATAATTCTTAAAACCTGGTGAAGGAAAAGTGGATGTCATGTTGTGACAAGTTTCATTATCGTTCAGACTGGCATACACATCCTCTGTTACTTTGTACAGATCTCCATGACTACAGCTTTATCTAACCCTAACAGCCCTGCCAGGTCAGTGGTGCTATTACCATTTCTGTTTGAGTCAGGTCGTCATTGCTATGATCAAATACCTGATGTCAGCAGTTTTTTTTTTTTTTTTTTTTGTCTTTTTGAGACAGGGTCTCGCTATGCAGTTGAGGCTGGTCCTGAGCTCACTTTTGTAGCCCAGGCTGGTCTCGAACTCGCATCAATCCTCCTGCCTCAGCCTCCCGAGTGCTGGGATTACAGGCGTGAGCCACCATGCCCGGCTCTGATGTCAGCAGTTTAAAGGAAGAAAGTTTCATTCCCGCTCATGTTCTGAGAGTTCTCAGTCTGTTCCTGGGGGCCTGAGGTGAGAGGCTTCATGCTAGAAGGGCAGCTGTTCACCTCCTGGTGGCCAGGACACAGACAATGAGTGAAAGAGCTGGAAAGAAGGAAAACGGGGTCAAGACAGAGTCCTCAAGCCACTCCTAGCCATCCACTCCCTTCAACTAGGTCCTGCCTTCTGTTTCCAACACCTGCCAGAAATGCCATTAAATTATGGTTCCATCAGTGGATAAATCACTGGTGGATGGAGTTAGAGACCTTGCCATCAAATCCTCTTCGGGAAAGCTGCATTTCTGAACACATGAGCCTGGAGGGGGTGGTGGAGATCTAAAACATGCCCATTGTACAGACTATAAAACTGAGGCTCAGAGAGAATGCGACTTGCTCAGACCAAAACTGTTTCTCCTCTGGAGTTTGCTGGGGGCAGAGCAGTGTCTTCTTCTTCCCCTCCATCCATCCCTCCATCTGTCCCACCCTGGGTTTCCAGGATGAGGGTGTTTCCTGGTCCCTCATATGCCAGGTCTTCCCACACCAGAGGAAGGAGCAATCCACGACAGTGAGATTTATGGAGGGCTTACTGTGCATAGATTCTTTACCCTTTAGGTGCTGCCACTTCTGAGGTGGCTGCGGCTGAGGAATGAGTGTTTTAGATGGCTGGCCAGGAGGAGGGCTTTTGAGAGGAACTTGCTCAAACCGTGGTGCTCAACAATGGGTGCTGCCCCTCAAGCAGCAAAATGAAGTGGGGAAAGGTTATATTTGGTCCACAGTGTGGGGGTGAGGTGCTGAGTGCTGGGCAGAGCCTGGGCTCAGCCACTTGTCCAGGCTCCTGCTACAACTGCTCCCCCACCACCCCGAGATCGGCCAGAAACTGGAACCTGTGGCTCCCACCATCCGCAAGTGGGAAAAACTCGGCTGCAGCCTCTGCAGCTCCCTACCGAGCTGCGGAACTCGGAGGAGGCTTCTGCTCCCTGTGTTCCCCACTGTAGCATGCCCACAGGAGGTCCCCAGGTGCAGAAGCCAGCCGAGCCCTCCGTCCCGGCGTGGTCGCTGTGCCCACGCCAGGCCGGGCGGGGCCAGGCTCGGGGTGCGGCCCCCAAGGCTCGCGGAGGCGGCTGGGCCCTCCCCAGTTCGGGGCGGGGCTGTGGCCAGGCGCCCTTTATCTGCAGCTAGGAGGCCCCAGAGGCCACAGCTGGCTCCCGGCGGTGTCTGAGGCTCGGGTGAGAGGACCCTGGGAGAGCGAGAGGGCTGGGAGCTGGGGACGCAGGACGCGGCGGGTGCCCGAGGGGGCGGAAGTGGGGCGCGGCCTAGGGAGCACCCTGGGTGGGCTGGAAGCAGGAAGGGGAAACAGCTCGGAGGGGCAGAAAGAAGGAGCAGGGCTAGGCGCATCTGGGGATGAGTGGAGGAGACGAGGCAGAGCGGTGGGGAGGGCCCTGGGCCGGGAGCAGGGCCACGTGGTTGGAGAGAGAGGGAGGGAGGGCAAAAGGAGGGGTAGAGAAAGGAAGACATCCGTGAGAAAGTGGACAGTGGGCTGCTGGGCTCGAGGAGTGGGGCTCTTGCAAGACCGTAGGCAAGGAACCGCCCACCCCACCTGGTTTCTTCTGGGGGAAGGAATCTAAGTGACAGGGGGCCAAAAAGGGGATGAGCGTCACAGTTGGGGAATCAGAACCAAGGACGTAGCCTGCTGAGGGCCTAGGAGGAGCTGTGGTCCAGGCTCCTGCTGCTTTCCTCAGCTGGGGGTGTCTCCCCTGGTGTCAGACAGCTTGATTTCCTCAGAGGCAGGGAGGTGCAGAGGGGGCCCCATGCACTCCCACCATGACTTGGTAACTTTCTTGGGGTCAGGCGAAGGAGGCCTGGAGTGTGATGGGTGTTCAGAGCCTGGCTGCACCTGTGGGAGAGCCCAGAACTCCACCGTGGAGCACCTGTCCTCAATGTCCCAGCCTACTGTCATGGGACTTGTGCTGCCTCTGGACCCCTTGGGAGGGACTGTCTCACTCCAGCCTCTGTTTCCCTGCCCAGAGGGCCCTGGCTGGCCACAGTGCAGCTCAGGTCCCATGCCTTTCGTTCTTGCTGGGCGACTGTGGCCAGCTTGCCACGTCTCTGGGCTGTGGTGAGTCTGCACTCTCCAGCAGAAATTTCCTTAAGAATGAGTTTGTTGGGGCTGGTAAGATGGTTCATCGGTCTAAAACACCTGCTTAGGAAAGCTTAGGTAACTGCAGAGATCGCAGTTCAATCCCCTCGCCAGCCCACCCCCAGGGCAGGCAGAGCTGGCCATAATACAAAAGGGGGGGAAAAAAAAAGACTTTGTTTTGTTCTGAGGACGGTTCGGAGTACAAATGAAGAACTAAAGTGAGCTCACAAGCAACTCAGAGAAGTCTCTATTAATCCTGAGAAATGGAGGGGCTTTTCCTTAAGACACAGCAGGTTGACCAAGCTGGGGAATTGGTTTGCAGTGTGACCCACTTGCTGAAAGATGGGGAGGCCAGCCAGGGAGGAAAATTCTGCTCATCTAATTTGTGTCCACTACTGGGTACCCAGGAGTTCACTCCAGGGGTGTGAGGTGGTGGTGAAGAGGAGGAGCTGTTCTCAGAGACAGGCAGACCATGCCGCCTCCAGGACAAGGGCAGCAGCTTAGTCTTGACATTGACACCTGTGAAGGATTTAGGGTAAGATCTTGAAAGAACAAATAAAATCTGAAAGGTACAATAGATACTGTGAAAGGGGAAGAAAGCTGGTCAAAGGAAAAGAACAAGGGAAAGGAGAAAAGACAGAAGGAAGGGAAAAATATATATGTATATACACAAGATAGCTTGGACAATTGTAGTGTTGATTTCGGCTGGTCTTTTGAAAGGAGCAATTAATGCTTAATTTTTTTTCTCTTTTTATTTATTTTTATTATTTATTTATTTATTTATTTATTTTTTTTTTTGGCTTTTTGAGACAGGGTCTCACTGTGCAGTTCAGGCTGGCTTTGAGCTCACTTTTGTAGCCCAGGCTGGTCTCGAACTCGCAGCGATCCTCCTGCCTCAGCCTCCCAAGTGCTGGGATTACAGGCGTGAGCCACCATGCCCGGCTTCTTTTTATTTATTTTTTTGGACCAATTTTGCATACTTATATCTGGTGATCTGAACAATTGATTTGAAGACAACAATATGCAATGTAACAACCATTGTTGAATTCCTATTGTTTTGTTTAGTGAAATTCTGTATTGTTTCTTTTCCTTCCTTCCTTTCTTTTTTTTTTTCTTCTCAATTTTATTCTCTTTTAAAACAAAATACCTCCCAAGGGCCGGTGGTATAGCTCAGCGGATTTAGTGCTTGCTTAGGGGAAGCGCAGGGGCCAGGGTTTGGTTCCTGGCCCCTCGTGCCAGGCCGCCCTACTCTAGAGCGCGCTGAGCCAGTGATGGAGACTGGGCGTGGTGGCGAGCGTCTGTAATCCTAGCGCTTGGGAGGTACAAACAGGAGGATCACTATGACTCAGCAGTGAGACCCTAAAAAAACAAAACAAAACAAAACAAAAACCCAAAAAAGAAAATTGTGAGGGAGAGGAGCCAGGAAATGTGTGTGAATGTCCTCTGGAATCAGCAGGCCGCTAATGGATTCATGTTTGTGTCTGATGGCACTAGTGCGGAGTTTGCCATAGCGTTCCATCCCCATCAGGATCTTGGAGGAGGGCTTACTGCTCACAGACCCAACACTAACACTGGCCTGGCCTTAATGTTATTATTGTTTTGTTTATATTTTGAGATTGAGCCTTGTTATATTGCCTCGGCTGACCTTGAATTGCTGAGCTCTGGTAATCCTCCTGCCTCTGCCTCCTGTAGCTGGGATATAGGCATGCACCATGGTGTCTGGCTTTATTATTTTTAACTGGTACATAAAAACATAAAAATTATGCATATTAATGGGATATGTGAATTTTTTTTTGGTACCTGGGATTGAACTCAGGACTTTGCACTTGCCAGGTAGGCACTTATACTGCTGAGCTATCTTCCTGGCTTATATAATTTTGCATATGTACATTTGTGTGTTTGTGCATGTGGGGGTGGGGGTGGTGCTGCTGCTGCTGCTGCTGCTGCTGCTTCTGCTGCTGGGGATAGGACCCAGGCCTTTGAGCATACTAGGCAAACATTCTACTGCTGAGCTGCATCCCCATCCCAGGCCTTATTATTTTTATCTAATGGATTAGACTTTGTCCTGCATGGCATTATATAATCTTTAAGAGAAAATGCTGAGCAGCCGGAGCCCAGAAAAAGAACAATGACTATCTTTCATGCTAGGAGGGAGACAAAAGAAGTGGAGTCATAACCAAATAATGCTGGTGGTAGATGCTATTCAAATAGGGTGTGAATTCCACAAGGCCCAGTATTCCTACCCTACGGTCTTGCCATTGAGTAGGAGCTTGCTGGGTTCAGTTTTCCCAGGCTGTCTTTTATTTTTTTTTGTCTTTTATTTTATTTGTTTTTGTGCAGGGTCTCACTATGGACTCATAGTGATCCTCCTGCTTGTACCTCCCAAGTGCTGGGCTTACAGGTGTGTGCCACCACGCCCAGACTCCATCGCTGGCTCAGCAAGCTCAAGAGCATGCCCAAGCAGCAGGCGTGGCCAGGACCTGAACCCTGGTCCTTGCTTAGGGAACTAAGCAAGGGCTTAATCTGCTGAGCTATACCGCTGGCCCTATCAGGGCTGTCTTTTAAACTTCTCCATTCACTGTTGGAGCTCTAGTTCCCTGAACATAGTGGGGCTAAGATAAATATTGTTGGAATGTCCCAGGGTCTCTAGCACCCTTAGCACTCATTGGTGAATTCACTCTTTCCCTTGACATTTGGAGAAAGAGCATCAGAAGGGGGAAAGGACTTGTCCAAGCTCCCCCAGAGACTGAGTGGCTGGGCCAGCAGCAGCCAACAAAGAGTGGAGCCACCTCTACACCAGCCAGCGATAAGAATCGCTTGGGTTTGCTTTCACAAGAGCCCAAGATAGAGGAATCAAGCTCAGAGAGATTAAAGAGCTTTTGTACAGTTTCCCAGCAGGGGAGGAAGGAGCTGCTCTTTTTTTTTAAACTTTATTTATTTATGTTATGGCTGGCTTAGACTGCCCTGGAGGTGGGGCTGGCACAACGTGGTGCTGGGGATGGAGCCGCAGTCCCTGTGGTTGCTTAAGTTTGCCTAAGCAGGTGTTTTAGACCCCTGAGCTATCTTGCCAGCCCTCTGGCCAGACTTGAAAGCCTCTAGGCATTTTCCAAGGTATGCCTATGCCACCAATCAGTTGAGGGTTCTTTTTTTTTTTTTTTTTTTTTTGTAGGACTGGGGTTTGAACTCACAACTTTGCACTTGCTAAGCAGGCACTTGTGCCATGGAGCTATCTCCCCAGCCTCAATTGAGGGTTCTTTGGCTCAATTCAGATGGAAATCTTATTTTTAATTTTTTTTTTTTTTTTTTTTTTTTTTTTTTTTTTTTTTGTATTTTGTATATAGGGTGTTGAGGGTCTCACTTACAGCCTCCCAAGAGCTGGGATTATAGGTGCCACCACTCCCAGTCTTCCCAGGGGTGGGGCTGACACAGCAGGCCTGGGGATCAGAACCCCTGGCCCCTGAACCTGCTTGCAGGTGCTTTAATGGAAATCTTAAATTGGCAAAGTGCTTTTGTGCTAGTGGCCCTGATGATACCAGTTGACACCAGTTAAGGCCAGATGCCACCAGTCCATGTTGCCAGTAGCTGGTCTCTGCTGCAAATCTTCCCTGGCTGCCTCTCTCAGGTGCTCTCCGAGGCTAACAACCCTGAATGCTTGTGACTTTTACAAAGTAACTGCTGTGTGTACATGCTTCATGATCAGAATTCAGAGTAGATTTTCAGGACTTTACAAGCCCATACTGCCCAAGAAAAAAGTCATGAGCAGATTTATAGGACTGCCAGAGTGAGGATTTGTTTGTACCTGTGCTGTAGTATGGTCAGTCCGTACACCAGAGGGGACCCTCCCAGACTAATTCCAGGAGTGTGAGAGGAATGCTGCTTGTAGCCCCAAAAGGCCTGTAATTGGTGTAAACCTGAGCCTGTGGATTGGCCCAAACTGGTCTCAGCTCAGGCCTTCTCCTCAGAGGCTATTGAATGGTCCAAGTTCAATTCTACTGCGTGGTTTAAATCTGAGCTTGCTGCAGTCAGGGTGGACATCTTCTGGAGTGGGTCAGGGCATCCAGGACAGCTGCGGCTGTCAGGATGGCAGTTGGGCAGAATGTCAGAGGACTTGGGCTGTCTGATTGACAGCTGTCTTACCTCCATGAAAAATGGAGGGGTCAAGACTGGGGGATCTTCCGAGGGGCTAGGTGCATTAACCACAGCTTATTGGGGATGTTGATAATGGGCACAGATCGCTGCTACGTTAGGAGTGGTTTCCTTGCCATTTCTCCTGAGCATTGGGAGGGAGGGATGACAGCAGTGTGGTACTTCCTGTCACAGTGGCCCAGAGGGCCTGGTGGGAGGCAGGAGGCCTCAATGCAAGCTGTCTCAGTCCCTCAGTCACTCCTGTGAGGGAGTGAGTGGAGGGAAGGGAGGCAGTGGGCAGGACAGCCCTCGGCCAAGCCATGTCCTTCTCCAGCCTCCACAGGACAGAGGAGAGTCAGGAGCGTCCTGTCTGACTCCCCCAGGCTGGGCCATGTGCATTCCAGGTTTCCCGCTCACATTGCCTGTCCCCTGTGCCCTCATGTCCTGGGACAGGGCTTCTGGGGACACCTGTCTCCTGGGATGTCGCTTCCAAGCCACCTCCATGCATCTGTGAGCAGGTGCCAGTTTTCAGGCCTCTGTGAGCCCAGAGGAGTTACTCTGAATGGGATTTTCTGAGAACAACTTAATTATTAAATAAGGTCAGTGTCCTCAGAGGTCTAAACTCCAGCCAGACTTCCCTGGTCCCTAAATACACATCAAGGATAAAGTAAATGTTTAAGGGGACATATTGGTCAATCCAGTGGCACTAGTTGTTGGGAGTTAAAGGAGGACTGAGGTTTTTGGAGAACCCTAGAGAAATCTCTTAGGTTGGGGATATCTTAAATATTACTACTAATATTCACAGTAGTAAGGGCAGTCATATACTGAGTCATTAAACTGTGCTTAAACTTAGTTCTAGTGAATTTAATTTTTGCACCCATCTAAGAGGTAGATAATATTGAAGCTGTCCTAAAGGAGCTAAGGATCAGAGAAGGTGAGTCACTTATCTAAGGTCACACAGTGCTGTGTTACATAATCTAGTGCCACACCCAGTCTTCCAAATCTGAAGTTCATCTCCTTCCCCAGTCTTTATACCATCAGCTTTCTCTTTTATTCTTACCTTCCTTTCATTCTGATTCTCATTAAGTAGAGCATATGTCAGCCATGTTCCCTGACATCTACCAGCTGGTCCTGAATACTTGTTCCCAAGCCCAGTTTTGCTCTAACCTGTGGGATCTAAGGGAAGTGACTTTTCAGTCAGTCCTTGGCTTTTTTGCATGTCTCATGCAGAAGCTAGTGAGTTGAGTTCTGGCTAGGAGGATGCTGTGTGGGAACCCTGGAAGGGGGTCGGGGGAGAGGTCTGAGAGGTTGTCTTTAGACCTACTCTTTGGTGACATCATACAAAAAGCCCCACCCTAGTGTCCTCACCTGTGGAAGTATCACCCAGTACTTGGGACCTGGTGACTTGTGCAGTCCTATGGCAGAATTCACCAGCCTTCCCAGGTTCACAGAGGCCTGAAAACTGGCACCTGCTGAGAGGCAAGGGAGTTGGCTTGGAGGTGACATCCCCAGAAGCCCTGTCTCACGGTGTGAGGGCAATGTGAGCAGGCAGCCTAGAATGTACATGGCCCAGCCTGGGGAGAAACATCCCCAGGTATGCAGAGCAGCCTGGGAGGCTGGACTGAGCAGGAAAGGGCAGGGCCTGGCAGCTTGGTGGACAGGCTGTTTTGGATGCCCTGTTGGTCCCTGCTGGGCATCCACCCGCTTCCTCCTGGCTCAGATCCGGTTCTTGGCCCTGTTCCCTCCTTTCATTCAGGTTGTCTTTCTGTGGATTAAGAGAATGGGAACTAATTCTGAAAATAGTTATTTAGATGGAACAGAGCCTACTGACTAAAGGAAATAGGGCTCGTGTGGTGGTGCACACCTGTAATCCCAGCACTGGGGAGGCTGAGGCAGGAGGCTCATTGCCAGTTGGAGACCAGCCTGGGCTACAAAGTGAGTTCAGGGCTAGCCTGAACTGCATAGCGAGATCGTGTCTCAAATAAAATGACAAAAAACAACACAAAATAAAACAACCCCCTCAAAACAAACAACAGTAAAAAAAAAACCAACCATAGCCAGTGAGATAGGCCAGCAGACTAAATATATGCTTATGCAAGCTCAGGGGCTGGGCTTTGATCCCTGGCACTACATGCCACACTGGCCCTGCCCCTGGGTGCACCGAGCCAGCCACAGAGATGGAGTGCGGTGGCGTACACCTGTAATCCCAGTACTGGGGAGGCTGAGGCAGGAGATCACTAGTAGTCTGAGCTTCATAGTGAGATCCTGTACTAAATATGTTAAAAATTTATGTTTGTTTATTTATTTGGTAACAAAACCTTATGGTCTTATTACGCAACTCAGACTGGTAGTGATTTTCCTGTCTCAGCCTCCCCAGTGCTGGAATTACAGTTGCATGTCACTATGCCCAGTTTTGGTGGCTGGCACAGCACGTGGTACCAGGGATTAAACTCAGGTCCTTGCGCTTGCCAGCCTGGCACTTAGACCACTGGTCTGTCTCCCTGGCCCTGGCGAGGTTCTTATGCTCAGGGCAGAAGTGGCTCTGTGACGTAGTGCATTCACAGAGGCTTCTAAGCCTGCCCTGTGCTGGGCACTGCGGAGTGGCAGCAGTGGAAGAGTCCTCCGGGGTTCTGTGATAAGTGGCACCTCTTGTGTGGTGGTGTGATGGTCAGTTTAACTCTGGCCTCCACTCAAGGGGGCTCAGAGAGGCCAGGCCAGAGCTGACTGCAAGGTCTTCATGCAGGAGCAGCTCAGATGCCAGTCAGGCCTGGGCTTAGCTCCACGCTGCCCTGGATAGTAAGTCCCTTCACTGGCTTAGACTGTGTGAATGAGTTAGCTGGCTGTGGGGGTGATTGCAGGGCTGCTGGTGGCAAAGACTGTAGATTTTTTTTTTTTTTTTTAATCCTGTCTCTATAGACGCTGGAGCTGAAGGGGCACCTGTAGGTAAAAATGGACACAAAACCTTGATGCAGAGTCTAGAAGGCTAATGATTATTTGGTAGTGGGGTAAGGGCAAGATTATCAGGTAAGTTAATGACTGACAGCATTTGCCTCCTTGTCTTGCAAAGGGCAGCTTAATGCAGAGGTCAGAAGCACAGCTTTGGTTCAGCATGTGTTTCTCCACCTCCTGGCGAGAGGGGTGGGTGAAGTACTTAACGTCTCCTTGCCCCAGTTTCCTTACCTGGAAAGTGGGAACAATAATGATACGTACATGACAGGATTGATGTGAAGCTTGAATCACTTGCATATAACTGTCAGGGGCTGGTCAATCCCCCAGTCATCTAGGGGAAGCTATGACAAAGGATAAAAGAGACCGAGGCAATAATTTGAAATGTAAAGCAGGTTCTGAGGGGCAGAATTCTTTTTTTTTTTTTTTTTTTACCTTTAATAAATGTTTTATTTAAACATTTATTTGTTTTTTTTTCAGTCTAATAGATTTTTCTTTTCTTTTTCTTGTGGGTCAGAGTTCTTTAAATATATTTTTATATTAGCTGGGCGTAGTGGTTCATGCCTATAATCCCAGTACTTGGGAGGCTGAGGCAGGAGGATTGGTGTGAGTGTGAGACCAGCCTGGGCTACAAAAGTGAGCCCAAGGCCAGCCTGAACTGTATAGCGAGATCCTGCCTCAAAAAGACAAAAAGAATATATACATATCTATCTATCTATCTATCTATCTATCTATCTATCTATCTATCTATCTATCTATATCTGTATCTGTATATCTATATATCTATATCTATATATCTATATATCTATATATCTATATATATATATCTTTTTATTTATTTGGTACAGGCTCTTGCAATGCAGAACAGACTCATAGTGATCTTCCTGTCTCAGCCTCTCCAGCACTGGGATTACAGGCATGCACCAACACACCTGGTTTTAGGGCTGGCATGGCATATGGTACTGGGGATCGAACACAGTCATTGTGCTTGCCAGGCAGGTGCTTAGACCTCTGAGCTATCTCTCCAGCCTGAGGGTCAGAGCTCTTATTGGGTCAAGACCAAGAATCTTTGAACTCTTCACTCTTTGCTGAGTGCACACAGCTATTCTAGGAAACATGTAGGGAGACCCTGAGAACAGAGGAGTGGAGGGCACTGCTGCCAGCAAGGTCTCTCAAGAAACAAAGTGTTATGCCACTGATTAATGGGAAGCTTGTCTTCATATCTACTTCCGTAGAATTCTGTAGCAGAGTCCCCAGGTGAAATGTTACCCTGCCTCCTTTTTTTTTTTTTTTTTGGTGGGACTGGGGTTCAAACTCACGACCTTGCACTTGCCAGGCAGGCACTTGTGCCACGGAGCTATCTCCCCAGCCCCTGTTACCCTGCCTTCTGAGACTCGTGGTGCCCTGGGTCATACAGACCTCCACTGAGACCCGTGGCCAGTGAGAGTTTTGTTTCCTGGTACCAATTGCTGGCTCACCAGGCCCAGCACATAGGCCTGGGACAGCTCCAGACTTTTAATGCGGAAGGCCAGTTTATGGGTCTGTGGCTCGCTCAGGGTCGGCTCCATCAGGAATGCGCTTGCCGTGGTGCCGGCCAGAGTGGGTGCTGGCGAGCTCTTGCTGCTGTTTGTTTGCCTGCCTCTACTGGACCGCAGTGTTCCCGAGTGCAGGGATGGAAACCTTTTCTGCTGTGCCCTTTCTTGAAGCTGGCTCACTGTTTGCTCAATGGACGAATGAATGAATGAATGTATGAAAAGATGGGTTTTTCTTTTTTCTGCAGGGTTGGGAGGGATCCCAGGGGCCTCGTACACACTAGGCAAGCACTCCACCACTGAGCTAGATCCTTCTTCTTTTTTAATGTATGTATTTGGTATAGGGACTCACCACGCAGCTTAGACTCGTAGTGATCCTCCAGTTTTCAGCCTCCCCAACATTGCGATTACAGGTGTGTACCACCATCCCTGAACTCGGTCACCTGGCTCAGCATGCCCAAGGGCAGGGTGGGCTAGATCCTTAACCTGCTTTATTTTATTTTGTGATGAGGTCTTGCTAGGTTGTCCAGTCTGGCCTTGGTCATTAGTTCTCCTGTGTCAGCCTCCCGGGGAAGCTGGAGGAAATCGTGGAGGCGCTAGTGAGGGAGGGAAAGGAAGTTGGCTCAGGGTGTGACTTTGGAGTTTATAGGAGATGAGGTGGGTGCAGTATTGAGGGCCTCAAGTGCTATGATGAGGGGTTAGATTTAATTTATTGGGAATTAGCAACCATGAGCAGTGGTGGGAGGGGCTGCAAAGTGGGGGTGTGGCTGAGGGATAGGACTGTTCCTATAGGATTGGTTGGTACCTAGGGATGTCTAGGGGAAAAGTTGATTTCTGAGCTGGGTCTTGAAAGGTGTGAAACATGGTCAGGATGTTACCACACTGTTATTTCTGTCAGCAGGTATTCTGGCTTGCTAAGCACCGATGTTCACAAAGTAATGAGACACACTTCCTACTCTAATGATTTTAATGGCCATAAAGAGTTTTATATAAAGGGTACTCTAAGGGTAGCACTCAAGTAGGGAAATTGGGGGTTCAGGGAAATCGTCATAGAGGAAGTGGATTTTGAGGAATGAAAAGAATTTTCTGGGTAGGCAAGATGAGGAAAGTGACTCATGCAGAAGGACCACCTTATGCAAAGCACACTTCAAGCAGCAGCCCCAGGGCTTTGGGGAGGCTGTGACTGGATTTAAAGTACACTGTGGTTGAGCCAGAAAGCTGCAGAAGGGAGGGGGGACCAGATCACACAGGGTAATGAAGTCAGTGGGAGGCCTCGCAGCAAGTACAGATGGAGGCAGTGGGTGTGTTAGTAAGGTCGCCACACCAAGAGGTTAACAGAGATGGTGGCACAAACTTAGGGGCTTGACAGAGCCTGTCCCCATGTGTTCCACATGACAGGTTTGGATATTGCAGGATAGAGAACAGCTGGGACTGCTGGTTGGAGCCTGAGCTGGAAGTGGCGGAGGGAGGAGCCTTATGAAGGAATGCAGGCCTCAGACATTTCCTGGGCACCTACTATGTGACATGCTAAGGACCCTTGAATACACTAGGAAACAAAGTGTTCCTGCTTTCCTAAGGCCAGAGCTGAGGTCCTCTCTAGGACGATCCTTCCCTCCTTAAACTTGGCCAGCGTATGTAGAGGAGAAAGTGGCACCTAACAGTGGGGCTGCTGTTGGGGACCAGGGGGACACCAGCCTCCTAAATTCATTCTGGCCTCTTTCCCAGCTCCCTGCCCAGTCTTCCAGCCATGGCCACGGCAGCAGCCCAGAAGTTCAGCCACCTACTCTCCAGTCTGTGGCACGCTGGCCAGGCGTCTCTGCGGCCCAAGCCCGTTTTCACAGTGGACAGAGCCCAGGTGCCACCACTCTTCTGGAAGCCATACATCTATGCTGGCTACCGGCCGCTGCATCAGAGCTGGAGCTTTTACTTCCGTACGCTATTCCAGCAGCACAATGAGGCAGTGAACGTCTGGACCCACCTGCTGGCCGCTGTGGGGCTGCTGCTGCGGCTGGCCATCTTTTTGGGGACTGTGGACTTCTGGGGAGACCCGCACGCCCTGCCACTCTTCGTCATCGTCCTCACCTCCTTTACCTACCTCTCCTTCAGCTCCCTGGCGCACCTCCTGCAGGCCAAGTCCGAGTTCTGGCATTACAGCTTCTTCTTCTTAGACTATGTCGGCGTGGCTATGTACCAGTTTGGCAGTGCCCTGGTGCATTTCTACTATGCCATCGAGCCTGCCTGGCATGCCCAGGTGCAGGGCATTTTCTTGCCCACAGCTGCTTTTCTTGCCTGGCTTTCCTGCACCGGTTCCTGCTATAACAAATACACCCAGCAGCCAGGTTTGCTGGGCCGCATCTGCCAGGAGGTGCCCCAGGCACTGGCCTATGCCCTGGACATCAGCCCTGTGGTGCACCGCATCCTGCTGTCCCCTCACCCTGCTGATGACCCTGCTCTTCTCTACCACAAGTGCCAGGTGGTCTTCTTTCTGCTGGCTGCTGCCTTCTTCTCTACCGTCATGCCTGAGCGCTGGTTCCCCGGCAGCTGCCACATCTTTGGGCAGGGCCATCAAGTTTTCCATGTGTTCCTGGTTCTATGCACTCTGGCTCAGCTGGAAGCTGTGACACTGGATTATGAGGCCCGGCGGCCCATCTATGAGCCCCTGCATACCCGCTGTCCCCACAATTTTTTTGGCCTCTTTTTGCTCACTGTGGGCAGCAGTGTCCTCACTGCGTTCCTTCTCAGCCAGTTTGTTCGGCGCAAGCTCAATGAGAAGACCAAGTGAGGGAGTGTGGAAGCTAATGGGGAGGATGATGTAGTGGAGTCCGGGTCCAGCCTTGGCTCTAGATGAGAACAAGACCTAGCAACATTGTGTGTGTCTAACCCTCACTGACTCCCTGCACACAGCTCAATTGCCAGGGTAGCGCTGTTCAGTCCTTGACTTGGGGACTGGCTAGGAGCTGCTGGAGTCAACTTGGGGCCCGCCTAGCTCCTTCCCCAGAAGAAAAGAACGAAGGCTGCGGACCACTGTGGCTTGTTTCTTCAATGCCTCATGAGGATGAAGGTCTGCTTCTGTCAGGATCCCCATTTGGGGCTGTCAGGTTGCCTGGGTAGAAGGTGAAAAACGTAGGCCAGAGTCACACTTGAGCTGGAGGAAGGGGAGGCCTCAGCAGGTCACCTTGACCGCCACTGCACTGGTGGAAGGGAAAGGGCATGTGCAGATACTGATGGGATCTTACAACGTGCTCTGAGCCTGGATTGCCAAGAGCCTAAAAAAGTAGAAGATTGTGCCAGACAGTCCCATTCAGTGCCCTGTATCCCTGCAGTCACCACACAACAGTGAGCCCCCAAGTGTCCTAGCTCTGGCCTGTATTCCACACAGCTATTCCCAGATTCTTTCCTAGTTTACTTATTCATGATTTAACTATTTGTTCAGTGTTTCCCAAGCCACTGGCTGGGACCTGTGCATCAGTGCAAAGTGACCAAGCCTTTAATACCAGAATGAAACTACGTTGGGAATAATCTGTGCTGCCTGGGGTTTAGGGCTAGGCAGAAGGAATAGGACTTTGCAGACAGATGGGTGTGTCAGAAAGGGGATGGGGAAACCTGTACAGAGGCCCAGAGGTATAGGGCTGGAGCCAGGGGTGGACTGGTTTCATGTACTGGATATAATAAAGTGACTGTGACAACTGCTGATTCTGTTTCCTGTCCCAGAAAGATGAACTACCTACCTATAATATTTGGGGGATTTTCCAGAGGAAGTGGGGGGTAGGGGTGGGGTTCCTTGGGGTAGCCACTAGGTTAAAAAGTAATTCCTGTTTTATCTTTGCATGGGTATGGATTAGGGCCCTATTTTATTTTATATCTGTATAGACAGATATGTGCATATTTACATAAATATGACATTTTTGGTAAGGAAGTGGGGGTAGTTTTATTACTAAATTAAGTTTTAAAAGAAGTTACAAGAATATGTTTAAAATCCCTACTTTATAATTTGACAAAAAAATTTCATTTTTTGGTTTCTCCTTCAGTCAAGGATTTTTATGTTAACATTTTTGATTAGTTTTTCAAGACAGGGGGTCTGGTCACATAGTCCAGGCTGAACTTTTTATTTTAGGCAAGGTCTCACTGTGTAGTCCAGGCTGGCCTCGAACTCTCATAGATCCTCCTGCCTTAGCCTCCCTGGTGCTGGAATTACTGGTGTGCAATACTATGCCTACTCAGGTTAGCCTTTATATGTAAATTTTTGTAATATTCTTTTTCCACAGCACACAACTATGTATGTACAATGAAAGAAAAATTACAAAATAAAGGGGAAAAAAAAAAAAACCCAAATGAGGATCACTTCACTGCTAAAATACTGAAGAGCTATATAATGTAATATATTACTTTATGTAGAGTAAAACATACAGTATATAAAACACATGTGCTAGGGCTATATATTGCTCATGTGTGCTTGCCTAGAAAGCGCAAGGCTGGATTTTGTACAGACAGACCCACACACACCACTGGAGATGGTGGTCAAGCCTTTTTTTGCATTTCCAAGGGATTCTAGAAGTTACAATGTACTTTAACAAATGTTACCTCTCTTGAGCTTTAAAATTCTAGAAGCATGGCAAGCAAGACTGAAGGTTAGTTTGTTTAAGCCACAGTACTGACCACATCCGATCGCCTGGGCTCAAGGATTCTCAGCTCCCCAAGAGCTGGGGCCACAGGTGTGTGCCACCACATCCGGTGAAAATCTGGTTCTTGACTCCCCAAGTTTTCAAAACTGTCTTCCATGATTTCATAGTATTATACTACTTTTTTTTTTTTTTTTTTTTTTTTTTTTTGCGGGACCAGGGTTTGAACTCATGACCTTGCACTTGCCAGGCAGGTACTTATGCCATGGAACTATCTCCCCAGCCCCACTACTGCTGTTTTAATTACGAAAACAACTCACAACACCAAGTGGTGTTGAGGACCCCAGCTCTAGATGTTGCTGAGGATTCAGCTGTGCAACTTTGTGCCCGGAGGTTTTATAGTCAGTTTTAAAAATTGCAGTTAAGGGCCCGGCAGGATGGCTCAGTGGTCTAAAGCGCCTGCTTAGGAAAGCTTAGGTGGCTGCAGGAACGGCGGTTCCGTCCCCAGCACCACATGCTGCGCCAGCCATAAAAATAAATAAAAGTTGTGAAACAAGAAAAAAAATTGTAGTTAAGAAAAACGAAAGAAAGAAAGAAAGATGAAAAAAGAAAGAAATGGCCACACCTGCGTTTCTGGAACGTTTCTCGAGCTACATGGATCCAAACGAACACAATCCCTACGCGCACGCGTGGCTCTGCCCCGGCGTTAGGCGGGGCTCCCCGAAAGCGGGACCCCGCGAAAGGGCGGGACCGGCGTCTGACGGCGGCGGCGTGGCTCCGCCCCCTGCGTTGGCGCGCGATTCGAAAGGCTGAGGTCGTGGTGCGGCTTCTCCGAGGCTTTCCTGTGGTGTCCTGGTTCGGCGAGGCCTTAGGCTCTGTCTCCTCAGCGCCCATGAAACGGAGACTCCCCGAGGAGGACTTGTGCGGAGTGTGGCTGGACGCGGCGGCGCTGAAGAGGCGGAAGGTGCAGGTGGGTCTGTGAGGAGACGGGGGGGTGAGGAGTTTGCGGGACTGCGGAAGCGGTGTGGGTTAAGGGCTGGCCGAGAAAGGACAGCTCTTGGGCACTCGCCAGCTAGTGGAGTTGGCGTCTGAAGAAAGTTGAAAAAGTGGGATGTGGGGAGGGAGGAGAGGCGTAAGCGGCAGAGAGGAGCGGGCTGTGTACTGCGGATCGAATCCAGGCCTACGCACTGAGCGACATTCCCATCCCTTTTTAATTTTTTATTATTATTTTTTTAAAGTGGTTTTTTTGGTTTGCTTTATTATTTATTTTTATGGCCGGCCAGCCTGCCCTGAGGGCAGGGCTGGCACAGCATGTGGTGCCGGGGATCGAACCGTGATTCCTGCAGGCGCTTTAGACCACCTTTTTTAATTTTAATTTTAATTTTAATTTCGCGACAGGGTCTCGCGAAGTTGGGCAGGCTGGGCTCAAACTTGTGAGCCTTCTGCTTCAGTCTGTCAAAGTACTGGGATTGCAGGTGGGTGGCATCACACCCGATGTAAGTAATTACCGTCTAACTAATTGAGATGATTGAGGTGAAATGGGAGAATTCTTAAAAAGCCACAGGTTACTTAAAATTAAACTTGAGGAGAAACAATCTAAATAGCCCTCTCACAGAGACTAGACTGGTAATTTTAAAACTTACTGCAAAGAAGAGTGCAGGTCCAGATAGCTTTACTGGTGAATTCCACCAAATATTTAACGTATTAATATAAATCCTACACACATTCTACCCAAAAAATAGAAGAGAGGAACGAATTTCCCAGTTCATTCTGAGGCCGGTGTTTCCCTGGTACCAAAACCAGAAGTAGGCATCACAGAAAAATTATGGTCTGATATCTTTTATGAAAACAGATTTAAAAAGCACCAAGCAAAGCCATCTGTGGTAGTGCCTGTCTGTTATCCCAGCATAACATTGGGTTGCTGAGGCAAAAGGACTGATAGGAGCTTGAGGCTATCCTGGGCTATATAGTGAGCTGAAGACCAGCCTGCAGACAGTGAGACCCTGTCCAAAAAAGCAAAACCAAAGAGTATTAAAAAGAGAGAAAAAAAGAGAGAGTTTGTTGAAAAGCAGTGAGGGAGAGTAAACATTCCAGAAATAGTTTGAATTGTGCTACAGATACATGAACATAAGGGATATTGGAGACACAAAATGAAAGTTAGGAATGTCCCAAAGACTACCCTTGATTTTGATACCAGTGCCAAGTTTGTGGGCCTCCCCAAACACTCAGGTTTGGTAATTCACTGGAAAGACACGTAATTTACTGAAAGCTGGTATTCTCTTGGTTACAGTTATCAGCAGAGTGATACAGATGAAAGTTGACCAGTGGCAGGGGAGGAGGGCACAGAAGGCAGAATGTAGAACTTGCAGCCTAAGACGAAAGCTTCCAGGGCCTCTCACTGTGAAGCACTGGATAGCGCTTGCTTTCAGCAACTGTGATACACAGAATACTACTAATTATGGAAATTCACTTGAGTCTTAGTGTCCTGAGTTTTTACTGGGACTCAGTCACAGAAAAAATCATGGCTGACCAACCTCTGTGGATGACTGTAGCTTCCAACTCCTGAGGAGTTTAAGCTGAAACTACATAGCTCCAATTGGCTAGCACAGCTCCCCCCCCCTTGTTTTTTTTTAATTAAAAAAAAGCATGGAGGATATAGTGTGACCGAAGGTCTCTAGGGTAGAAACAAACAGACAAACCTCTGAAGAAGTTGTCTCAGTTTTTTCTTGTTGCTGGGACAAAATACTTGATAGCCAAAATTAAGAAAGGAAAGGTTGGGGGCTGGGCAGGTATCTTAGGGGCACAAGTGCCTGCCTGGGAAGTACAAGGTCCTGAGTTCAATCCCTGGTTCTGAGAAGGGGAAAAAAAAAAAAAAAAAAAAAAAAAAAAGTCAGATAGCTCAGTGGGCTAAAGCACCTGCTTAGGCAAAGCACAGGGACCAGGTTAGATCTGAACCACATGGCATTCTGGCGCCATCTGGTGTGTGTGGGGGTGCGCTTCCACGGTGATTGAGACTGAGTGTGGTACTGGTGCGTGCCTATAATCTCAGCACTTGGGAAGCTGAAAACAGGAGGATCACTACAAGTCTGCTCCTGTACTAAATATATTAAAAAAAAAAAAAAAAAGTCAAGGTGTATTTAGCTCACAGTTAGTGGAGGTTTTAGTACACTGGCCTGGCTCCAAGGCAGAGTGGCACAGGGTAGAGGATAGCAGTTCACGGTGGTAGAAAAACAGCAAAGAGCAAAGAGAGGAGCTGCTGCTGTGGCACCTAGCTAGCCTGTTCCTTTTCCTTGTATTCAGGCTATCCCCCAACCTCAGGGTAAGTGTAGTGGTCACACCTGTAATCCCAACATTGGATTGTGAATTAATCATACACTCTAGAAGCCTGCCTCAGTGACTACATGAGGCTTTATGGGGACAAGTAGACACTGTAAGGGTTGAGTCACCTCGAAGGGAGGCCTCAAGAGTCAGTCTCTCATGCAAATCGCAAAGGGTAAGCTTTATTATCTATGTACATGCAGGGCGGTCTGAACACGCAGGAACAGAGCGCGCCTTCAGTGTAGCAGGCACAGTTTTTAAAGGCAAAAACCACAAAAATGGGGAGGGAGCAAGCAAGCTACAGAAGCAAATCGCATTGGTTAGTTTAGGTTGACCTTGAAAATAATTGGTGGGCTTGGGAATATATGAGTTTCCAAGGTAACTAAGAGGGGGAGACCAAAAGGGGCAATTATTTAGCTAACTCTGGTTTTAGTTGCATTCCAAGAACAGGTGGGTTTTAACTATGTCAAGTAATCTATTTCACAAGGACACAAGAATGACCTCAGGTCGGAGATCAAATGTTTACTTAAGCCAGGCCTGAGGTTTTATGACCCCATCTGCCGTTTTTATGTCCTCTTTGCTTTAAGGACATGGATTGCCTGAGTTCCATGTTCACAAACCAGTAGGTGGGCCCCCTTACTGAAAGATGTTTTATTTTAATCCACAGATGTGATCTTAAAATTATTTAGGCTTTACAATACAAACTGTAACAGTGATTTAGAGAATACCTGCTCGGAGCTGGCAGCAAGAGCCAGGATCTCTTTGGGTAAAGATTCTTTACTATACAACAGGTTAATACAATTTGACTGAAGGGTAGGGCATTTGTAGGTTTTTTTTTTTTTTTTTTTTTTTAAATTTTTTTTTCTTTTCTTGTTTCAGAACTTTTGTTTATTTATTTTTATGGCCAGCTCAGCCTGTCCTGAGGGCAGGGCTGGCACAGCATGTGGTGCCAGGGATTGAACCACGGTCCCTGCAGCCATCCAAGCTTTCCTAAGCAGGTGCTTTAGACCACTGAGCCATCCTGCTGGGCCTTGTAGGAAAGTTTGAAGTTACATTATAGAAAGTCTTTTCAGGTCATTGACTCAGTCTGGGAGCTTTATATTCATAGTCCCTTGGATAAGTTATTGGAATCCAGTTAAGTTAGTTCCAGTCTATCACGCCCAGTGTAACCCATGGTGAGAATAAAGACATTAAGGCATATTTGTAGCTGTGGGGAGCCAAGGGGTCCTAAGTCTGGAACAAAGGACTATCTGGATCAAAGGCCTGACCTGAGGCCAAACCCAGGTTTTATTCATTCATGAAGAAAGGAGTGGCTTGAGGATGAGTGACTGAGAATGGCAGGAAGTAGGTGAGTGCTGTGAGCTGGGCTAAGTAGGAGGTGTGTGTTCTGCAGTATGCAAAAAGGATATACAGAGAATAATCTGCATTACACAGTTGAGATAGTATCTTCTGTTTTCAGGTGAATGCTTCAGCTCTGACGTGTAACCTTTCAAATTCCAGAAAGTTACAGCCTCTATCTCGAGGCTCTGTCCCAGCCTACAATGTGGAGCATTGGCTCTTTATACCATATCTTGTCATCTCTTTTTTTTTTTTTTTTTTTTTTTTAATGGGACTGGGGTTTGAACTCACAACCTTGTATTTGCCAGGCAGGCACTTGCGTCATGGAACTCTTTCCCTGGCCCTCCATTGTCATCTCATCTTGATCAGGCTCACTCCAAGGAGCAGCAGGAGGGGGTTCCTGGGAAACACACTGTGGTCTCCAAAGACTACTGCCAGGACCTGTACCTTGGCTAGACCAATATGTATTATTTAAAGTCAGTTGAAAGTCTTAGCCAGCTCTCTGTGGCAGTGGGAGGCTCAGCCAAGATGGCATCAATTGCTCTTCTTTCAAGGAGTTGCCTATGGGCTGGGGAGATGGCTCAGTGGCATAAGTGCCTGCCTGACAAGTGCAAGGTCCTGTGTTCCATCCCTCATGGCGGGGGTGGGGGGGTGGGGGGTGGTGTCAAGGAGTCATCCAGGTGATCTTCCACATTACATTATAAGGGTAAAACTGATGGGTTTTCCGCAGTGTCGCAGCCGAGAAACAGGCAGAAGGAAAAAGAGAAAAGGGCTTTATTCTCTTGGAGGACATGGAGAGAATTCGGGGAAGATAAGAAATTCTCTGAATTGGAACAAAGGGAGGCTGAGGCTTTTATGACCTTTTACCAGGGGTGGGATTTGAGGAGGATGTTTAGATTTATCTGAGGAGCTGATTGGGGCCTTCCCGGAGATGGTGGGACAAGTGGAAGGAAATTGTACCCTGGGCTGAGTTGAAAAAGGGGGAGGTCTTTGGGAAGATAAGCTGTTGTTTTAACGGCTTCAGCCGTATTAGGTGACCACCATAATGATTCAGCAGTTCATACTAGGGCCAGAACCTATCAAAAACAATATCATGTTGTTGGAAATTAATGGAAAGTATTCTATGTAATGAGAGCTCTAAAATTAATGTAGTTATATATGGTACCTTGAAAGTTTGCCTAGAAGATGGGTGTGGTGGCACACCTCTGCAATCCCAGTAGTGGGAGGCAGAGGTGGGAGGATCATTGTGAGTTTGAGTCCAGCCTGGGATACAAAGTGAGCTCACAGCCAGCCTCAACTGTTCAGTGAAACCCTGCCTCAAAAGACCAAAAAAAATTGACTAGAAGAATTTGGAAGATACTGTTCAAGTTTTAATTAAGAACTAATAAGGGCCTAATCTAGGACAGTTGAAAATTAATTGCTTTTGATTTGCTATTTGTCTCTATACCTACATATCTAGTGCATTTTTACCTTTCAGGGCCCAAATGGGCTTGGGATTGGATGTGTCTCTTATTTTCCAGACTGTGTCTGTGGTTGTTATCTGCAACTCATAGTATCTCTTGTTTTTCAAAACTTTTTGTAAAACAACAACAAAAAGCCCCGAGAGTTGGGGAAATAGTTTGGAGGTCTTAAGCGCCAGCCTGGCAAATGCAAGGGTGGGAGTTTGATCTCCTATCACTGTATCACATGCTGTGCCATCTTGAGATCAAGCATGGTGGCACACACCTGTAATCTCAGCACTGGGAAGGCTGAGACAGGAGGATCACCATGAGTCCAAACTGCATAGTGAGACCCTGTATCAAAAAATAAAATAAAAAGAAAACCTTTTGTGTCTTCAGATCTGATTGTACAGTGACCTCTGACATTGCGTATTACAGTTGTATTCAACTGTATATTTATTGTGCTACAGTGACTTCTGACATACTTTGAGTGAGAAAAGTCTCATTAGTAGGGACCACCCTTTTGTGAGGTTTGTTAAAGCTAGTGGGTTTAGATAAATCATGTCTTTAGGAGTTTTGATAGTTAGAAGATACTTTTCTGTCTCTGGAGTTTTTGTTAGGTTTACATGAAAAGTCAGTGCTAGGTAATGCTAGAGAAGCCTTATAATGCTTTTCTGTTATATTAGTTTGAATGAAAACCTTCAGAGTACTCAATAGGTATATCCTTCCATCCCAGTTGTGGTCTGGACTATGTATTATCTCAGTTTTAGTGAAAAGCATATTTATTTTTAAAAAGATTTTATTTTATTTTATTTTCAGCCTCATTTCTTTATTTGTGTTAGGGCCAGCTCAGACCTCCCTGGGGTGGGGTGCCACAGCATGTGGTGCCAGGGATTGAGGAGCGGTCCCAGCACTTGCCTGAACTTTCCTAGGCAGGCGCTTTAGACCACTGAGCCATCTTGCTGGCCTGAAAAGCATATTTTAGCTTTGATCACAATATGAGAAAAACTTTATTTTCTGACAGATTTGTGGACATATTGAAAATTAATAATAGGTTATATGTAAATATATGTATAGGTTATATAATGAGAACTAAAACCTGTACCTGTGAATTATCTACCTTCTAAAACTATTTTTATTATTTATTTATTTATTTATTTATTTTATTTATTTATTTATTTGTCTTTTTGAGGCAGGGTCTTGCTATGCAGTTCAGGCTGGCCTTGGGCTCACTTTTGTAGCCCAGGCTGGTCTCGAACTCACACCAATCCTCCTGCCTCAGCCTCCTAAGGGCTGAGATTACAGGTGTGCACCACCACACCTGGCTTAAAACTATTTATTGACCCTAGTACCTATTGTGTTGTATTTTTGTGTTTTATTTTATTTTTGGTACCAAGGATCAGACTCGAGACATTGTGCTTCTCAGGCAGGTGCTCATGCTGCTAGCTGTCTCCCCAGCCCTAGCTAAGTGAAAAATAAAAAAAGTTATCAAGCATTGACTCCAGATTTTGTTTGGTGATAAATAGCAAGTTCAGAAGAGTTCTGTACATCTGGAGAGTTCTGAAGCAAACTTTGAACTTATACAGCCATATGTCACCTAATGACAGGTTTATATTGAGTTGTTTTGTGAATATAGTAAGAGTATATGCATACAAATCTAAATGGTATTGTCAGTCACTCTGTGACCTCTTGATGGAAGCTAGAGACAGGTAAATACAAGATATATTAGGCCTCTGCTAGTGTGACTGCCTGGCATACTATGTTAAAGTTTTTATGAAAAGGATACAGTAACACTAAAATGTATAATACATAAACCAGTAACATCATTTATTGTCATTAGAAGATATTATGTATTTTACTATTTTGTACAGCACATAATACCTCATGATAAGCCATCTACCTGTTTGGTACAGGGTCTCCCTATGCAGCTCAGGCTTATAGTGATTCTCCTGTCTCAGCCTCCCAAGCACTGAGATTACAGGGGTGTGCCACTACACCTGGTTTCCATAGCCAGCTCAAGGTGGGGCTGGCATGGCATGCAGTAATGGGGATCAAACCATGGGTCCTTGGATGCCAGGCAGGCGCTTAGGCCACTGAGCTATCTCCCCAGGTCTACAGCGTACTTTTGTACAGTACTGTTTACATCAACATCAACACAGATATGTGAATAGCCAGGGAGATAGCTCAGTGGTGTAAGCATCTGACTGGCAAGCACGAAGTCCTGAGTTTGATCTCTACACGCGCGCGCGCGCGTGCGCGCGCACACACACACACACACACACACGAATGTTTTGTACTCCAATGTTATGGCCATAATACCCTTGTGAGCCTGACTATATGGTTACTTTTTTTTTTTTTTTTTTTAATTTTATTTATTTATTTATTTTCTTGTTTCAGAACCTTTTTTTTGTTTATTCACTCATTTTTATGGCCGGCTCAGCCCGCCCTGAGGGCAGGGCTGGCGCAGCATGTGATGCCGGGGATCGAACCGTGGTCCCTGAAGCCGCCCAAGCTTTCCCAAGCAGGCGCTTTAGACCACTGAGCCATCCCACTGGGCCCTATATGTTACTTATTGAACAAGGGAGATTTAAGAGATGCCCAATAATGACAGTCCTGGTAGTCTTTCTTTTTCTTTTTAATTTTATTTATTTATTTATTTATTATTTTTATTCTTGTTTCAGAACCTTTGTTTGTTTATTCACTCATTTTTATGGCCCGCTCAGCCCATCCCAAGGTCAGGGCTGGCGCAGCATGTGGTGCCAGGGATCGAACCACAGTCCCTGAAGCTGCCCAAGCTTCCCCAAGCAGGGGCTTTAGACCACTGAGCCATCCCGCCGGGCCCCCCTGGTAGTCTTTCTTGTCAGACTCCTTGAATAGTCCTTCTTGGGTATGCTCATGTAGCTCACCCTTTGCACCAAACTTGATAAGGCATGGCAGTGCTGATTAGCTTTTCCATTCTAAATGTCATCATTAATAGTGTGAGGAACTAAAAAGCAAAAGGAGACTTGGTGGTAATGTCAGTGAGTCTGGAAGTGGGAAGGAAATGAACCTTGCAAAGCATAGAGGACAGGGTGGCATGGCAGAATCTGGGAAACAGCACTTTGATGTTTTCAAGGCATATTAGTATGTATGGAAAATGTGACTTCATATACAAACTGAAGAACAAAGTGACCATTATGAAAAAAGCAGTTATATACTAGTCTCATGACTTACTTCTTTTAGACCAAGATCAAGTGCAAATTATGTACTAATCTTTTTTGTTGTTGTTGTTTTGAGGCACAGTCTTGTTATGTGGTTCAGGCTGGCCTCAAATTTGTGGCTGTCCTTTTCCCCCAGCCTCCCAAATGTTGGGATTACGGATGTGTGCTACCATGCCTGGTTTTTAAAGGCATTCTTACAGGGTAAAAGTTGTTAAATCTAGGTTAGTGCTTATTAAGGATTTTGTGTAGTCTTTCTTACACTCTGTAGTGTCCATGCAGAGGCTGCTTTATATTGAAGTAGGGATAATCAGCCAAAGATCCGGATCCATCCAGGTGATCTTTTTTTTTTTTTTTGGTCTTTTTTGAGACAGGGTCTTGTTGTTCAGTTCAGGCTGACCTTGAGCTCACTTTTGTAGCCCAGGCTGGTCTTGAACTTGCACCAATCCTCCTACCTCAGCCTCCCAAGTGCTGGGATTACTGGCATGTGCCACCATGCCCGGCTATTGTTTAAATTTAACAATGGTTATATTACATATTTTCATCATCAGATGAGTTTAGAGTAATAGATATAGGTATATAAGATTGATCAAACAATTAAACATTAACACATTTAATAAACATTACTTTTATTTTTTTTTTTTCTTTTCCCCTTTCTTTTTTTAAAAGTTGACACATTGCATATTGTCCTCATAATAGTTATACAGAGCACAGTGTGTGGGCATGACCCACCTCCCTATTGATGTTGCTAAGGAGAAAAAAAAGAAAGGAAAAGAAAATTCTTGAGCTGGGCGTGGTGGTGCACTCCTGTAATCCCAGCATTGGGGAGGCTGAGGCAGGAGGATCGGTGCGAGTTCGAGACCAGCCTGGGCTACAAAAGTGAGCTCAGGACCAG
>PVJA010021260.1:0-35820 GCA_004027025.1 Myocastor coypus
TATTATTACTATTACTATTAATTTTGACATAGTCTTCTCAAGCTGTCCTCAAGTTCATGACCCTCCTCAGTAGCTGGGGTTACAGGTGGGCCATAGTGTGCCTGACTGTAGTCTCAACAGGTCTCATGGCTGAGCAAGGTACTTAGAGCATGAGGCTAGTGATGGAGAGAGGCTAGTACCTCCAATACCGAGCACTTGGAAGAAGTCCTTGTGTTCAGCCGTGATAACCAAAGGGGTCTACTTTCAGCGCGTGTGGTCTGATGCTCTCTGTTTACCGGGAGAATGCAAAGACCTCTTAAAGAGCCAGACCAGCTCCTGGGTGACTCTACTCCCTTTCCCTGCTCAGACACTTGAATAAGAAGTGGCAGGAGGTGTCCTGTAGAGTCCCTGCCTACATGCTAGACATTGCAGCTGTCTGCTCTCAACTCTGCTTCAAGAATGAAAAGAGAAGGGAGAAGATGAGCAGCCACTCGAAAATAACCAGAGTGAAGCTGGCGGGGAAATGGCAAAAATGCGCTGGTGGCATCCAAGGCTTTAACCAAGGGAAAGCCCAGCGTCCAGGGTGCTCCTGGCCAGTCTCAGAGGGCTTCTCCTCTCTTCTCCCTGCCAGGTCTCCGCTGCTGTCGGGCCTGACCCTCCCTTGTGTGAAGAGGAGGCACCACTCTCCTCCCCTCACCCCTACCCTCTTCCATCATTTCTGACCCCGCTCTCTGCCACAAGGATGCCACCCCTGAGACCACGTAGATGTCAGCCCAGGACTCAGGTGGGGACACATAGAGCCACTGTCACTGCCAGATGTCATCACGAAGGGACTGAGCGCACCACACCCTCCACCCCCCACATGGCTACCCATGTAGCTACTGGAGAACTGTCCAGTCAATCAGTGAGTGCAACTGGCCAGAGGTGGACATTTCCAGGAAAAGTACTTCCCATGAAACATTCAGGGCTCTAAAAAAGTGCTTAAAATTAAAACAAAATAACTTTGGCTTTTATCCTGAAGACAAATGCATGCCATGGAGTATGTGTGCCGCTACAACAACTACCTGAGATGTACTAATGTGTAAACAACAGAAATGATTTTCTCACAATGTGAGAGTCTAGAAGTCCAAGATCAAATATCAACCAGCTTATTTCTGTGGTGAAAAGTGAAAGCTTCACCCTCCCGGGCAGAAGGCAAAAAGCAGAAGGAACACTTTCCTCCATCCCCTTGATAAGGCGCTGGATCCTGCTCACAAGGACGGGCCCGCAATGAACCGAATCACATAGTGATGTGTAAGCAGGGCAACATCACCAGAAGAGAACCATGTGCACACACAGGAGCACAAGCTGCGCATGCGCAGACACCATCTGCTGGGGGTGGGGTTGCTGGGGTTCCTCCCAGCAGTGCCTATTGGGCCCACTCCCTAGAGTGTAACATACATCACTGGTTTGTGCAATAATTGTGGGTTTCCACATTACAGGCACACAGACTGAGATCATGTACATTTTAAACTCTGTCTCAGGGGCTGCCATCTAACAGTGCCCTGGGCTAAGCTCCTTCACACACTGCAAAAGGAGGAATGTTCAGAGGCGCTTCTGCAAAATGATCAAAATTGCCAAATTATGTGAAGTGGACTGTGTGCATTTGAGTGCATGGGATACTATGAAATTCAAACTTATTCATGCTAACCAATATGAGACAGTCGTGAGTTTTACACTGAAATAGTCTTGCTGACAATAACTTGAATATTCAGATAAAGCAACCATCCATAAGGAGTGACATTGTGTGAATCCCTTATAGTTTCAGATTAGATTATGAGCCAACATTGTGAATTTCTTCAAAACTATTGAATAATAGTTTCATTACATAAACATAAAAGCTATCCAGACACAACTTGATATATTTTTTTCTACAGATGTGATGTTGTTTTTAAATTCCTCTTTATCAGACCATGTGAATCCTTTAAAGAGCATCATTTTCTTTCTAAGCTAAACAGAACCTTGCAACTTCTATATAAATACTATTGAGAAGCTCAGTGAGCATTCTATTCAGGTGTGATTTGAATGTAATAACTTAACAAATCTTAACAGACTAGTCATAGTACTCTTTTATTAGAATTTAAAGTTCTCCTCAACATATTAAAGCAACTCATAATTTTTATAGTAACAAAATTTAATTGATATATTTTAATAATTATTTCATAGCTTAGTAATAATGAATCCAGCATAGATGACACAATGATAATGAAAGTTTAATTTATATATAGACTTCACATATGCATAATTCAACATTAATAGTTTCCTTAATTACTGTACCATTACCACTTCGATGATATATTATCACTTAAAGTTACTCCTCTAGTTTAATAATACATGTTTTAGTACTTATCAGTTCTATTGAGATCTTCCAGTTCTTTAGAATTCCACACGTGATGACAGTCAAACTGTCTCTGAATCCACCTGCTCTAAAATCCAAGAGCTCTCTTTGTCTAGGTACTGCTGGAAGAAATGTAACTTGATTCTTGCCACTATTCTATTTTATTCCAAATGCCTTGATTAAAAGAAGTTTCTGTTTTATTTTTGGAGCCTTGCTATGTTGCCCAGGCAGGTCTCAATTTCCTAGGCTCAAACAGTCCTCCTATCTCAGCTTCTAGAAAAGGCTTTTTTTTTTAATGTGAAAGCTTCTAAAAATAATAGCTTTACATCTGAAATACAATAAAAATAGCTACGAATAAGTGTATCTCTTCACAGTCAGTTTAGGAATCTTCTCAGCACAGACCCACATGAACATAGTCAGGGATCATCAGAATCACTCTCTCAATGGAAGCTGAGGCCAGCCACCACAAAGACCTCAGGTCAAATGTGGCCTTAGCAGAGACTGGGGACATGGAACATAAGCAACCAGAACCAACCTCGTGTCCAGTTCCTTTACCGGCTGCATCATCCATGCTTCCTCTGGTGTCACAGCTATCATAGCCAGCGCTTTATCCTCTGTTTCTGGGGCCCAACCTGACATCTCCCTGTTTCACATCTCCTAAAGTATATAATGAGAGGGAGAAGGAATTTTGCCAATAACATTAACACTAAAAACTTGGTGGGTATGGAAGTTAGGTTGTATGACATAATGGCACTGTATCAAGACTACATGAATAAAAGCACAAGAAAGGAAAGGTATTTCAAGCTGTTTTCAGTTTTCCACACCAGCATCTTGGAGGGGGATGGATTCAGCCAGCAGGTGGAAAGATGCCCAAGACAGTGTGTTCAGTGCAGCTAGACTGTAGCAAACTCTTGCCTATATTCTAAACACAAAGGGAAACATCTCAAGTAAACAACGTACAATTCAGGTTTTATATCTTAGTTATCAACATTTTGGGGTTATTTTCTTCTCACAAAAACACAACCCACCTTTTTTAAAAGCTAAAGTTTCCAAACTATTCTCAATTCAAATGGTTGGTCTATGCAATTTAGAAAGCATAAAATGGCTCTAACTGTGACTCTTTTGCTTCATTATTTCTGAGTCGGAGGAAGTGAGATGTGATTCTGGGATAGAATGCAGATATCTGTGATAGTCAGACTCCAGAGGCTATTTTAGAGTATGGGATGGGAATGGGGTGGACACGATCAGTGTACCTGTGTATATCAAAATATCATCAATGTATATGCATGTCTGAAAATGTCACAATGACACCCAACAAAGATATATTTCCAAGAAATGAAGATGATGTAAGTTGATGTAGTTATTTTCATTTACAAAACAAAAAAAAAAAAAAAAGACTTCATTTTTGGATTTTTAAAGACACTCGTAAGTCACGGGGAGTCAGCTTGTCAAAGACGGGAGTCAGAGATGGAATGCAGAGACCTTTGCTGCAGTCCTTTCCTAACCCAATCCTACAACACACCCAGACTGAATTCCCATGATACGAAAATCTGTAAGTGATGTCCTACTAAGTAATAGGAAGTGAAACTTGAAGTCATGGAGAAGGTATGATACTTGCCAGGTGTGATAAAAAAATATGGTGAATGTTTAAAAATTATTTAAATGTATCACAGCAAATGATATATTGCCTTTAATTTCTCTCAAAAATATTCAAAATACTCCACTTCCATGGCATTTATCCCACCATTCTTGGCAACACGTCTTTTACTATAATATTTTTAAAAAATTTAAACCTTCAGGACCAGGCGTGATAGTGCACGCCTGTAATCCCAGCACTCAGGAGGCTGAGGCAGTAGGATTGGTGTGAGTTCGAGACCAGCCTGAGCTACCAAAGTGAGCTCAAGGCCAGCCTGCACTGCCTAGTGAGACCCTGCCTCAAAAATACAAAATAATAATAATAATAATAATAATAATAATAATAATAATAACAAAATAAAATTTAAACCTTCACTGTATTTTTCAATCATCCCTGGTACTGTATGCAGAACAGAAAGATCCCAGTGTTTACAGTGTCCAGAAAAGTATGCTGGGAATAAAGTCTTTGGTGTGAGGTCGGCTGCCCAGGTACCTGTGAGCTTTGCTCTAGATCACATCTATTCATCTTGCATGCTCAACACAGAGGGCTGCTGCTGATGTGTGAGGATTTGGCCACACGTGCAGAAGGGCTGTATGTCAGGGTGCAGCACATCAGACCCAATCATCCCTAGGAGGTCTGTGCAGAGAAGGCTGTAGCAGAGAGCTTGTGGGACTAGCAGAGCCAGCACAGCATCGGCCATGCTGGAAACACATCAGCTGATGGTGACATCTTCACTGCCAACCCATCTGACAATGGCCAAGCAGTACAGTTCAATACAGTCCAAGAAGGAACTCAGCAATGTGTCTAGTGCAAATATTACAAGTTCAACTAAAGTCATAGCGTTTTGGCTCTTTGGGACCTTTGTCTGGTCTATTGTCCCCATACACAAAGCTATATTGAGAAAGACAAGAAAAACCTAACGTTCATTTTCCTCTTTGCAGGCTGAAGGAGGGGTTCTTGGTTCAGCCAATAGCCATTGCGCCCCTCGCCCTCATTTCCTTCTGCTCCATCTGGAATGAACTGGGACAGTTTGCTTCAGTGTCTATCAAACAGTGTCCTTCCCAGCAGAATCTAGCAGAGCCCTCCTTGGCTATTAAACTTCCACTCTCCGCTCAAATGTGAGAGAAGCCAGATGGTCTGCATGGCATCTCTCTATTCCAGCCACTTCTGATGCCACTGTTGACTTTCTGAAGAAGATAAGAAACACTCTGGCTTGACTAAGAACAAGGTGGGGGTGGGGTGGGGGAGGCAGGATCTGTGCCCTTATTTGCATGCCCTACACTCACAGTAAGCCTTCTAGAAGATTCTCTCATTTCAGTCCTGCCCCTCACTGAAAGGCTTATAGCTGCTACGCAAGGAGCACCTCTGCCACCTCTTGGGTTTAGTCTAGAAAGGTTCCTTTCTGTTGACCTCCTGTGCTGTAGCACAAGCCGTGTTAAACTAAAAGTTATCTTTGGTGTTCTATAAACTTGCTTCTGATTTATTTCTCTGGTGGCATGGGTTCCCAAAGTCCTATAAATACACTCAGAGTTTCTATCCTGAGTAGTTTAGAGAGAGTAATTATTTCAAAAGAAAAAGCAATAAACACTCAGAGCTGCCATCCCGGAAGAGACCAGCTCCAGAGACCAGCAGCCCCTGAAGGCCAGCACCTGGCAGAGTACAGTGACAGCAGCTGGCTGTGGCAACTGTTGACATCCAGTGGTTTTTGCCAGTTCATGATTTCCACCTGAATGAAGCACAAGAACCCTAGGCTGATTAGAAATGGATAAACTGACAAAGAGATACTTTCAAATTTCCAACATAGGATTATTTTGATTCTGAATTCAGATAATTGTGGCTAAGATGTCTCCTCCTGGCCCTGGCTGAAGGGGAGGTTTATTAGCTCCAGGCTGTCCAGGGCTCTGGACACTGTAACTAGGGGTCTCTAAACAGGTCTTAAGGGAGACTCATGAGCAGTTTTCTGTCCAAATTGGACACATTAGGACTTATTCCAGAAACAATTCTACATGCATTCAACACCCGTCCTCAGGAAGTTCAAGAACTAACATACAGCTGGTAGAGATATTTTCCTAGGGATAAAGTTGTTCCTTTACCTGTGAGAGGCTCTGGCAGTGTGTGACTGCTACATAATGCATTAGACTAGTAGGTGGTGTCTTCATGGGTCATCATTGAGCTGTATGACTGGGATAACTGTAGAAGACAGTTGTAAATATACCACATGAGACTGGAGAGTGTTTTTTAGAATGGTTAAAGTAATCTTGTCATAGCCAGTAATAGTATGTATAGGAAAGTGAGTGATGAAACTCAGTTGGTGTCTTCAGTGTCCCTAGCACCATGTTGTGGTTTGAATAAAGTTTTATTTTCTCTACTGTACTGAGGTTTGGTCCCCAGTATAATGCTACAGGGAAGTTATGAAGCCCTTAACAGTCATTTTAGGACATGAGGCACCACCTCAAGAAAGAATTAATGGTGCTCTTGCAAGAGTGGATCAGGTCTCTTGGAACTAGATTAGTTTCCTCAAGAGCAGGTTATTATCAAGCAAGGTGATTGCATCCGTTCAGTCTCTTCTGCATATGATCAATGTCCCTTGTGTTCCCTGTCACATTGTGCAGCCAGAAGGGCCCTTGACACATATAGGTATCTTGATATTTGGACTTTCCTACCACCAGAGCACAAGCTCAATAGACCCTTTTCCTTTATAAATCACACCGCATCAAGTATTTTGTTGTAGCGACATAGAAGATTCCAATGCACAAAGAGAAGATACATACTTGGCCTTCAAGGAGACAAGCGTTCTCTCGGTTTGGGCCATGGAGTGGAACCACTCAGATTCTCTCTCATCCACTTGACCCTTTGAGTGGGCAATTATAGCACCAGTGGAGGTTTCCACCTCCTGCAGCCATAGACCTTCATAGGCACACACTGAAATGCCTGCTGGAAGGCACCTCATGCCAGCTCATCACCATGGACCTGTGCAAGGCTCGTGGCTGTGTTGCTATTGTCTGGGGATGACACCTGGCAAGCAATATTGGGAGCTGTCTTCCTTTAAAATACTTTCATGAGTTTTTTTTTTCACAGCATGACTAGATTAGGTTTTCTTTTTAGTGATTTTATTTTTATTACTTTTAATAAGAAATAATAATGTGACAGTTTCAAAACCCATTAGTAGTACATTCCCAATAATTGATACAATACATATTGTTGTCCTTGTAGTAGTTATACAGAGCACAAGGTATAGATGTGATGATTTTTCTAATCATTATTGGTACAAAAAATTTCTTCTCATTGAACTAAGAGAAAGAAGTCGCATACAGAGTCCAATATTCCATAATCACAGTGGGTTGTTGGCAAAACTGACAATGTTTGAAGCTGTTGATTTAAGCATTTTACAGTTCAGCATACTAATCTAGCTTTATGTTTTATGCCTGTGATTAAAATTTTTTCTGTTGGGTGGTTAAGGGCAGGTTAAAGCAAGACCTATATCATAAAACATGGAACTTTTGTATCTTCCAAGGTCAGTCAGATCCCCTCAGGATTTACTTTGACACCATTTACAGTTGAAGACATACAGTGTGCCTAAGGAGAGTCACCTAGAGAAAAAAAAAAAAAAACATTCTCTCAGGCTTTCAGAGAAAGCAAACAATGACCATGACTCATCCAGATGGCTGACACTGACAACAGTTATTTTTCTTTTCTTAATTAATAAGTTGATTGATTGATTGATTGATTGATTGATTGATATAAGTTTAGACTCATAGTGATCCTCCTGTCTCACCCTCTTCAGTGCTGGGATTACAGTCATGCGCCACCATGCCCAGTTTCCATGGCTGCCATGGCATGCCCAGGGCTTCAGGGCTAGCATGGCATACAGTACCGGGATGGAACCCAAGTCCTGGCACTTGTCAGGCAGGTGCCTAGACAACCAAGCTATTACCCCAGACCTAAATCAGATTTTTCATATGATTGTTCCCACCAAAGGAGCAAATCAAAAATTGTACTAGAAGCTGGACATAGTCATACATGTCTGTAATCCAGCATTCTGAGAGGCTGAGGTAGGAAGATCACAAATTTAAGCACAACCTGGGAAATTTAACAATTTACCAAGATCTCTCAAAGATTTTTTTTAAAATAAATAGATTAAAAAGCCTGGAGACATTGCTTTATAGCATTCTCAATGCCACAAAAAAAAAAAAAAAAAAAAAAAAAAAAAAAAAAAAAAAAAAAAAAAAAAAAAAAAAAAAAAAATCATTCCAGTAAAAGAAGGCCAAATTACAAGCTGTGTAGGGTGCATATAGATAGAAAGTACTTTAGTCTGTTTTAGAATGCCATAACAAAATACCTGAGGCAATGTATTTTATAAATAAGTGAGGTTTATGTTGGCTCACTAGCCTAGAAGCTAGATCAGGTTGTGGGACCACATCTCCTATGTCACAAAAACTTAGAGGCAAAAAGGAAATGGCCACATGCAAAAGGAGCCCATGAGCAAGCAAGTAAGAGGCCAGGGACGGACCAGGTCACTCTTTCATAACAACCTCCGCTGGGGGGGGGGGGGTGTTCACCCACTCCAGAGTACCAGTATCCGTCCCTTCCAAGGTGTGCTGTATGATTTAAGCATCTCTTACAGCCCCTAGCACCTCTATATCATTACATGGTGGACCAAATATCCAGCTCATGAAACTTAGAAGGATTACAATTCTTTCAAAGACATGGGGGGGGGGGCACCTATGAATGACACGAGACAGAGAGGAGCCCAGTGGAAACCCACCTGACAACTGTTTTTCCTTGGCCAAGGTAGAAGAGTCGGCACACAAGTTCTGACTCACAGCCAAGCTCAAAAATCCTGGTGCCTATTTAAACTAAAACAGGAAGTACTCTTTCTTTCAGAGTTTAAACTGGTGGCTTCATCTGCATCTTTCCTTTTCGACAGAAGAAACCATATACGGTAAGTGCAGTAATGTCCCCAGCTCCCAGTGCTAAATGTGCCACAGAGCCAGACCTGGAGTGAGACCTCCTTGCAGTGATCTTTTCATTCCAGAAAACTGCAAATCCCCCCACACACCACGTTCAAAGGGGAGAGAAGTAATAAATGGAACATGGTTGCTTTGAACAATCCCTAGAGAGGATTTAATGCAACCATAACAAGGCTCCCCATTTCAAAGGCTTTGGGACTCAACACGGGTTCTACAGGAGAGGAATGTGGAGCAATCAAATCGCATTTCTAACTTAGGGCTAACTTGCATCTGGTCCTGGCAGACAGTGGCTTTGGTAACTAGAGCAGATGAAGTATGAGTTATTTTCACTTAATTTTGAGAGACATGTATACAGCCTGCTCTAAATGCCATGTGGTCACCACTGAGCACAGCATATTACTATGAGCGATTCACTGAAAATAAAAGTTGGCAGTTGAATTTCCCAAATAGCAAACTACTACACTCCCTGACCTCAATGACTAAACCCTTAGATTAGCCCAATAGTAGAACAATTCTCATGAGAAATGGGCTGTTTCTAAAGCTATTCAGGGTCACTAGAAAGGACAACCAATTCTCTCTTGACTTCATGGAACTGTTAGAGAGATAAGTATTTGTTAACAGTCAAAGGGGTTTACATTCCAATGAATGCAATGCTTATGGTGATATGTACATGTGTCTCTCATAGCCCACATAAGTATCCAGTGAAGCAGAGAATGAGATAAATATTCCAAACAGAACCACAAGCAAGCCAGGTCTGACAGTTGAAATAAGATCAGGAAATCTACTCAGAAAAATCTTTTCCCATAGCTGTGAAGACAGTCTCCCTCCTGGAGAAGTTTCTGTGAAAATGGGAGTGAAGGGACTGTGAAGTTCAAAGGATCAGAGACACCCAGCAGCCTTCAAAGGACACAGAGCAGGAAACTGAGGGTCCCAACAAAAACCTAGCAGTCCAGAGAATCTTGTCTTAAAGGGAAGTCACAGATGGGTGACATCAAACATGGGAGCTTGTATTTCACTTGGTTCAATTATTCACTGATACATATTTTATTTTTTCTAACAAATTTTACTGTCTTCATCCAGAAGAGTTAGGTAAGGAAATATGCACATGGATGTGTCAATCTAAACAGAAATCACAGATATATTCTCTAAAGAATAATGATGTTGACTGGTGAATAACAAGGCATTACAGTGAGAATACCTGTGCCATAATAAACCATGGATAAAGGATGAGGAGATAGCTCAGTGGCATAAGTGCCTGCATGGCAAACATAAGTCCTGAATTTGATCTTTGGTTTTAAAAAAAAAAAAATGGACCCTGGGGCTGGGGAGATACCTCCGTGGCACAAGTGCCTGCCTGGTAAGTGCAAGGTCATGAGTTTGAACCCTGATACCTCAAAAAAAAAAAGGGACCCTATGGGTATATTCAAAGAAATTAAACCGGAGAATTTTTGCTGTCATTGCTTTGCTTTGTTAGCTTCTTTTTTATCAATACTAGCACTTAAACCCAAAACCTTCACAGTGAACTATATCACCATCCCTTTTTTTTAATTTTGAGGCAGGGTTTGGGAATCTGAGGCAGGAGAATGACAAGTTCAAGCCCAGTCTGGGCAACTCAACTTAGTGAAGACCCTAGCTCTCAATCAATAAAAATCTTGGATTGGCTTGGTGTGAAGGACTTGGGCTCAATTCCCAGTACAAAAAAAGAAATCATAGGACAAAACTGAAGCTGGGGATGGAACCCAGGGTCTGACACATGCCCGCAAGCACTTGGGCTCAATTCCCAGTCCAAAAAAAGAAATCATAGGACAAAACTGAAGCTGGGGATGGAACCCAGGGTCTGCCACTGAGCCATACCCCAAGTTCTACAGGTGCCTTCTAGACAGATGTCCCTAGTACTTTTGAATTAATAAGCATTGTTTTGCTGCTTAAAGCATTCCTGAGAACAACCAGCTTTGTCTAATCATTTTCACCTGCATCACCCATGGAAAGCCCATTCCTCCTCCCAGTTGGAGATAGTTTCTATAAAGTGATCAATGAAAAGCAAAAAATTGATACAGCATGACTATATTCATGAAAGAGGAAAAGACAGAACAGGGAAAACTCAAAACAGGCTAAGTATCTGTTCTTCACTTTGCTATTGTGAACAGAAAGAGAATGAAATGTAATCATGATTCCTTAACAGGAACATGAACTGAGAAATTGTCCTCTGAACACCATGAAGTGTGTTTATACAAATGAAAACAGCTGCGGCATCACTAGGTGATATAATCTCAAGGGACCATCATTACATGTGCAGTCGATCATTGATGGAGACATCATTATGTTACACAATGACTGCAGTAAAGATTGCCAGTAAAACTGGGATGGAGAAAGGAGAAAAGAAGGAAGGGGAATATATATATATGGTTTCTCTACACAACTCAGACTCATAGTGATCTTCCTGTTTTCAGCCTTTCCTGCCCTGGAATTACAGGCATGTGCCAGCATGCCTGGACTCAGTGGCCAGCAGGCCATCCCCAGGTCAGGGCTGGCACAGCATGTAGTGCCGGGGATCAAACCCAGGTCCTTGCATTTGTCTATGCAGGCACTTAGACCACTGGGCTATTTCCACAGACCTCTACTAGTTCATTTAAAAGAACAGTTAATGCTTAAATTCTTTGATAATTTACCATGCTTATATCTGGTAATCTGAGCAACTACTTTGAAGATAACAGTATGTAATATAATAGCCATTCTTAATTTCCTATCATCTTATTTTGAAATTCTGTATCATTTTATTGTTTTTTGTTTTCTTTAACATAACAAAATTGCCATTAAAATCCAAAGCTTCTTATGATTAATGACAGTTGTTAAAAGAATACAGCAGGGGCTGAGGCTGCAGCTCAGCGGTTGTGTTTGTCTAGCATGCTCAAAGCCATGGATTCAGCCCCAGCACTGCACAAAAAATAAAAATAAACATAAACATTATCTTCAACTTGTGACTTTCACAGGGATCTTGGAAAATATGAAACAACAATAGAAGTAAACCCTAGTACCAAAAGACCTCCCAGGAACAATGAATTCCAGGCCTAGGGCAAAAGCATGACATTCCCCTCCCTGTAGAGATAAGAAACCAGCATCTTAAGAATTGGAGAATAATAAACAAAGCCCAGGGACAGCTGTAGTGGAACCTGGGATTCAAGGAGGCAGATAACAGCTTATTCTAATGGCTCCTTGACTGTTGTCTCCTCCCTTGTTTGGAGATGTTAATGGTTGTCTCCTCCCCTACTTGGAATGTTTGCAATTAACACTTGTATTAACCTAATGTTATGTAAATGGTAAAAGAGGTAGTGATCTCTAGTCTATATTCACCAAAGCAGTTATGCACATTCCTTACCCTGTCCTTGAGTACCCAATAAAAGTAAGATCCTTCTGTAGGTCGAGGCTCACTTTGAGAGAAACAGATTTCAGTGAGACCTCTGAGCTGAATTCATCAGATCTTCCAATCATTTCTTTCAGCACAGACACAGAACATTACAACAAATGGCACATGACGCGGGGCACAGAAGACGACCAGGGGTGAGGTAAGAGAGGCCTGACCGATTGAGAAAAGTATGCCCAGAGCAGGAGAGACCACCGGCAAAAGCTCAGAGTAATGGGAAACTCCACTTCAGTAAAAAATGAGTATGTCTTTCTTATTCAGATGTTACTCAAAACAGTGGGTGTAAAAGTGAAACCTAAGAGTTTCAAAGAATTACTGTCCCTTATAAAAAGGTATTGTTACTGGTTTCGACCTAGGGGAAAGGCTGCTTTAAACTTTAAAGTTTGGAAGCAAGCTATGAGAGGGCTGCCTCGTGCTCACCAAAATGGGAAACCAATTCCTCTTCATGTATGGTCTCTTTGTAGTTTAATTTCCTGAGCTTTGGAACCATTGCAATTGGACCCAGTACAGTGTAAGAAATATTTGAACAGGTCAGCTTCAGATGCTGATATCTCCGAAGCTCAAGAGCAGCCTCTGCACAAATGTAAATCTGCACATGAGACCTTTTTAAGACCTCAGCCTCCCTCACTTTCAAATGTAGAGTGACAAAAGTACAAAAACAGAGCAAGCACCTTCTGTGATGCATAATTAAGATAAGGTTGCACCCTCTCAAGACCCTCTACATGAAAGCACTCCCCAGAATAACAAGAGTGTCAGTTCCTTAAATTTCTCGATGCTTTATAGTGGGGATGAATCTAACAAGCTGAGTCATAAAAGGACATTTATGGCATTCCAAACCACCTCTTCAGAATCTGAGGATTTGAGGATATAGAACAAAAGGAAACTAAGAATGAGGTCTGTGAGCTCCGAGCTCAGGTAAAGCAATTATCACAACTGATTTCTAAGTTGATTGAAAAAATGGAGGTCTCTAATCCTGTAGTTCCTCCATCTCAAAAATTCAACTTCTACTGCCATCTTTTAACCCTTCACCTCCTCCATATGAGGAAAGAGAGGAAGCCCCCATAAAAGCTTACAAAAGTATGATATCTCAGGCTATTATGCAAGGGAGACAACAGGGAGATCCTAAAGCTTATTCTGTCCCTTTGGGTATTTTTCCTGTGGTGGTTCAACACCCGCCAAATACTCAATTTCCCCAGGGCTATACACAGTGGGAACACCAACCTCTGGCATTCAAGGTTATTAAAGATTTAAAGCAGGCTGGTACAGCCTATAGTACGCATTCAACCTATGTGATTGGATTAACACAAGGATTAGCAAATCAACATAGATTAATTCCTCATGATTGGGAAGTTTTGTGCCATACAGTTTTAGAGCCAAGCCAATATTTGCAGTTTAGAACTTGGTGGAAAGGGGCTCGGTGGGATGGCTCAGTGGTCTAAAGTGCCTGCTTGGGAAAGCTTGGGTGGCTTCAGGGACCGCGGTTCGATCCCCGGCACCACATGCTGCACCAGAAGTTCTGAAACAAGAAAAAAGTAAATAAAATAAAAAATTCTTTAAAAAAAAAAAAAAAAAAGAACTTGGTGGAAAGATGAAGCAGATATTCAAGAGAGGGTTAACAGGGACAAAATCCCCCAGTTAATGTTTGATCAGATCAACTCACTGGGTCAGGGGCCTGGCTTGGTATCCAAGCCCAATTGCAATATGATGATGTAGCTATTGTGCAAACTCATATCTGTTGCTTGAGAGCATGGGAAAAAGTGGAAAGACCTGGGGATGCTCAAAAATCATATGCTAAGGTTTTCCAAAATAGTAAGGAGCCATATATAGATTTTGTCTCCCAATTAAGGGAAGCTATACACAAAACGGTGAAAGCACCAGATCTGAGGGATTTATTGTTACAAACTTTGTCTTTTGAAAATGCAAATACTGTATGTCAAAAGGCTCTGGGTCCCTTAAAGACCCAGGGGACATCATTGGAAGGATATATTAAGGCATGTGCTAATATTGGCTCAAAGCCATACAAAGCTAATTTATTGGCAGCTGCCTTACTGTTTTGTTTTTAAACAAAATCATACCAAATGTCTTAAGTGTGGAAAAATGGGTCATATGAGAAAAGATTGCAGAAAAGGACAAGGTAAAAGGATATAAGAGTAACAAGGCCACTCTTGGACTTTGTCTGAGATGTGGAAAAGGTAAATGTTGGGCTAGTGAATGCCGCTCCAAACTTGATACGCTTGGCCAACCCTAAAAATCTCCGAGAAACTGGAGAAAGGGTCCATCATCTAAGGGCCCAAAGATAAACAATATGGAATATCCACAGTTTCCATTGGCCAGCCCAAATTTCAATCAAACACAGGATTGTAGATCTTTTCCATGCAACCTCCAGAAGCAGAAACACAGCTTTAGATCTGATTGCTGTGAAAAATCAGCTTTTGCTCCCTGCTTAAGAAGTTTACAAGCCGGGCATGGTGGCGCACGCCTGTAATCCCAGCACTCGGGAGGCTGAGTCAGGAGGATCGGTGCAAGTTCGAGACCAGCCTGAGCTACAAAAATGAGCTCAAGGCCAGCCTGAACTGCATAGCGAGACCCTGTTTCAAAAAGACAAAAAAAAAAAGAAGTTTACAAAATTAAAACCGGAGTTTTCAGCCCTATTCCAAAAGATACCATAGCTCTGATTGTAAAAAGGAGTACTATTATTGCCCAAAGTGTATTTGTATATTTGCTAATTATTGATAGTGATTATAAAGGAGAAATATTACTTGTAATATCTACTACTAAACCTTTTCAGATTAAAACTTAACTGCTTATTAAAAATAGAAGTCAGCTTCTCTTTATGCATATTAAACTTGTACTGCATTGCCTGGCCCTATTGTCAGCAGAGTGACAAGAGATAGTGACTGCACACAGAGGCCTTGGCTAAAGCACCATAATTCCCTTAAAGCTTTAGGAGGTAATGTGGCCTCAAGAAAACCCTTTGTAGATGCTAAGACCATCAAGCTGCTGTTAGCTACACCTATGGAGTAAAATCAACCAAGGACAGCCCCAATGCTAAATGGTCTTCAGGTTTTGTTTCGGGTAATCAAAGCTGTTTATACAAAGAAATCAAAGTTGTAATTCTACCCAACCAAACTGTTGTTTAAACCACACCAAATTCTTATATTGCTCAACTGGTCATTAATTTTTGCTAAAATTTTAAAATTGTTAAAAGAAATCATGGGCTAAAAATACAAATTATTCAAAGGAAAAACATTTTTAATGGCTTTTCAAATACAAATGTGGGTGGCCTTCAGGTAGAGCTGCTGCAAAGGTGAGACCATTGCCCTAAAATATTTTAAAAGATTACTTAAAATTCTTTTAATTCCTAGTTAAATGTGGCTGCTTACAACTGTCCTAAATTAAAAATGGCATTTAAAAAGGGGCTTTGACTGGGTGTAGTGATACACACCTGTAATCCCAGCACTTAGGAGGCTGAGGCAGGAGGATCAGTGTGAGTTGGAGACCAGCCTGGGCTACAGAAGTGAGCTCAAGGCCAGCCTGAACTGCATAGTGAGACCCTGTCTCAAAAATAAAAATAAAATAAAATAGGGCTTTGATATTTTACAAACAAATATGAAATAACATTTAAGGGTATAAACAATTGCTTGACTTTGACATCCCATTTAACTAATAAAAGGCCTAGTGGTGGCCTCCATAGGGATTCAAGCTATTATAACCTTTTTTATATTTGAGTCAGTTTATGCAAAAAAGATATTTTGTGCCCCAAACTGTTCAAATCAACTATTGATGATTTTTAGACTTTATTTGGTAATCTTAATTAGCTCCATCTTGATTTTGGACTAATTTCTCTGGTGCTACTGACTGTCATTATCCTTCAGATAAGTTAAAAATGACAAAAAATGTATGGCTTCCTCTTCTAAAATTTCACCATACTATCAAAGTTCTGTTAAAGCAAAAGGAGAATCAATCCTGCCAACTTCACTTGTCAGTATATGCTATTAAATTTTTAAGCTTTTACAGCAGCCTAAAGACAAACTAGGTAAGAAGAAAAAAGGGCTAAAAAAAGGTCCTTAAGAGAGATTTCCACACTGGACTATGAAAGGAACTCAGTCCACTACTAAGTTGGGACAAAGGATATGCTTGCATTTTTCCAGAAAATGCTAAACAACCTATTTGTGTACCAGCATGTGCTGTCAGACTGCACCATGAAGCCAGATCTAAAGAAGTTAATTGCAATGAAGCTAGATCCAGCCTGAGGCCTCTTCAAGGAACTGACTAAATGGAAATCTAAGGTCTAAATAGGTGACAGAAAAAACATAATTATAAAATATGCATATTGATTACAAGAAAGGATTTTATTCCTTCCAAATTTTTCAAATAATAGATCTCTAATAATTAACAAATAACAATATCTGACTAGTCTACTTATAAATTTGGCCAAAAAATTGAGTGCACTCTTAACTTTATAAAGATGTGTCTGTGTGTTTATGTTTGTGTATCTTTCAATGAACAGCTGGTCCTCTTTTTATTTTTGTTTTTTGATGATTTGTTTTAAATACAGTTTGAGATATAGACTTAAAAGCATGCTTTTTCCTGAATTGCCAGATAGTCAAAGTGATATTAAAATTGATTTATATATAATATATCATAAGGTTTAAGCTAATTAATAAAAATTCCCTTGAGTGGAAAACATTTATTAGAGAGGAGTCCAATTGATGAATAAAAGGTATGGCCAACCTTTTTATTTATTAATGAGGAGCTCCCAGCAATCTCAATTATCTCTTTGGAGACACTCTCAGTAATTAGGTCATTGGTTAAAAGATAAAGTTTTTTTAAAATGTCACAATAAGGTTTTCTCTTCACAGATGATTTTTGTACAAAAAGATTAAAAAACAAAGGTTTTCATATGAGTATGAAAATTCACTACTGTTAATCTCATGGCATATTAAGTGTATTTATGGTTCCAGATATATAGATCTTTCAAAATGTAAAACAAAGATTGTTTATTGGGACAAAATGTTTCTCAAATTCAAAGCTTCTGCCTTTTACAAAAGTGTTATGCCAAAACAAAACAAAAATATTTAAAATATGTCACAAAATGTCATAAGAATGGCCTGCTACAATGTTTTATATGATTTGATTTCTAAGTTTTCGTATAAAATTGTGTAATTGTTTTTGTTAACATTCTATAGGGATTGAAATGCTAAAATATCCATGGTTGTTAGAAAATAGCAGTTCCATTTTATATCTAATACATGGTTCCAAGATAAATCCTGAGATTTGGCTGACCTTGTCAGATAGCAAAAGTTATACTTGTATTTATACAGGTCTTGTTTTAAATTGGTCTTAACCATCCAGCAGAAAAGTATAGCCATGAGGTATAAAAGTAATGCCATACTAATATGTTAAGCTATAAAATTCTCATTAAACAAAAAGGGGGAGGGCCAGGCATGTTGGCACACACCTGTAATCCCAGCACTCGGGAGGCTGAGGCAGGAGGATTGCTGCGAGTTTGAGACTAGCCTGGGCTACAAAAGTGAGCTCAAGGCCAGCCTGAACTGCATAGCAAGACCCTGTCTCAAAAAGACCAAAAAAAAGGGGGGGGGGGAGATAGCATGGTAATACATATGAATACACCTGGGTTAATAATACAAAAAGCTTTATTCACATTAAATGTTTTAAATCAGCTGCCAGACTGATCTGCTGCAGACCGTCACTGGACAAAGGCAGTGAGCTTTCCTTTAGCACAACCTGTTTTCTTTCTAAATGATATTGATCAATCGGTTCCAGGAGTTATCCAGAGATAGGAAAGAGATTTTGCTTTTGTTATTACAGATATTGGAAAAGTAATTTGGGTACCAGCTTGATGAATAAAATCTAGAAAATGAGTAAGCATAAACATTCTGATACAAAATCTCCAATTGGTGAAAAAACTCACTTGATATTTTATAGGCCACTAAGAAATCAATCTTTTATAATTGGGACTGGGAGAAAACCAGAGAGAGAAAACAAAAGAGATAAAAATTAGCCGCCTTGTTGCAGCTCCAAAATCAAATCCAAAGATCTGATTCTCTTGGCTCCAAGAAGAGCTCAACAATGATAAAGTTCACCTGCTATGGCTATCAGAAGCCAGGCCAGAAAAAGAAGCATTGTCTCAAGAGGCCCACAAGCCATGCCCTTACTGTCAAAGCAGCTGCCAAGAAGTGAGAATGCACTCTGAGGCAAAGGCCCCAGAGCTCAGACTCAGCTTCCCAGAAGGCCCAATAGGAATAAAGGGCACTGGGCCTGCCTGCTCCCTCTGGCCAGATAGTCTCTGTCATCTCCACGGAGGAGCCCTGAGAAATCATGACCAAAAGAAAACCAAGCCTATTGCTGGACATTGGCACAAGTCTCTTTGTTTTTCTCTAACCCTGTTTCCTTCTAGTCATCATACTTCAAAAAGTAGAATAAAACATACAAATAAAATCAGCTTGCTGATGTTGCTGTTCTCTTATAAAGTATAACTAAAAATAGAAAAAATAAAGCATTTTGGTTTTCATGAGTTAGCAAAAATTAGAGATAATTATAACTAAAGCTAGCAGGACTTATAATAAACTGTCAGACTCTATAAGATAAAGGGGCCTAAGCTATTCTACCTACCCAAGATAAAAATGCCTGGCGTCTATTGAGGGCCTGTAGGTAGAACCTCTGCAGAGTATCTCTGACTGCTGATTCCCAACTAGACCCCTTTCAGCCTGAAGAAGCCAGAACAGTCATCGCCCATAAATCCCTCACGGCAGTCTTGGAGTTAGTTAATACTTCCAATGGAAGTATTATGGCTCTGCCCAGATGGCAGAAGGGAAGGAATTAAGATGGAAATACCACATTGTTACTCAGTCATGTGTTTACCACCTTCACCTGTTGCTTGTAGAACCTAGTTATTGGAACCCTTCTAACTACACCATTACATGTCACAATTTTTAATATACATGTTTAAATTCTTCTATTAGCTTTAATTTTTCTAGGGATAATATCTATATTCTCAGGACAAGAACCAGAATCTGATTTCTGATATAACTGCATCGCTCATGGCAAGAATCCCTTTCCATGATGCTGTTCCAACATCTGCTGGAGGTGTTAAAGGAAAAAACAAAAAGAAAGCTTGAATTCATGATAGCATTTATATCCACAAATGCTACAACCAGAGTAGCACTGAGCCAAGGAGTACAAACTGTTCATTTTGTGCAGCAAAGACTTAGAACAATTATGAACTTCTCAAGGGCACATAGACTCAGAGTTAAAGAATATAAGTGATTTAGAACAATCTGTTAAGTTGGAAAGTCAAACTGTTAATCTACAATGTCAACCTTGTTTAAAATGTGATTGGAGTACTTCTTAATTTTGTGTAACTCCCATTTCATGGAACCAAACTTGACTTGTTACAAAATATCTCTAATGGCATTGAAAACCTTAATCTTTTTCATGTTATCTCATGGTTTAGTGGAAATGTAGTAGAGATTTGTGTATGTTATCTCTGTACTGTTTGTATATCCTATTTAGTTTGGCAATGAGGACAGACTCAGCAACAAGCTAAGGATCAAAAGTCTTCAGTCCTCACCCTAATGCTTAAAAAGTTACTTTTTAGGATTAAAAAATAAAAGAGGGGATATGTAGAAATAAGAAACTAGCATCTTAAGAATTGGAGAATAATAAACAAAGCCCAGGGACAGCTGTAGTGGCTTACTTGGGGATTCCCAAAACCTGGGATTCAAGGAGGCAGATAACAACTTATTCTAATGGCTCCTTGACTGTTGTCTCCTCCCTTGTTTGGGATGTTAATGGTTGTCTCCTCCCCTACTTGGAATGTTTTCAATTAGTACTTGTTTTTTTATTATTTTTTTTAGCACTTGTATTAACCTAATGTTAGGTAAATGGTAAAAGAGGTAGTGATCTTTAGTCTATATTCACCAAAGCAGTTATGTACATTCCTTACCCTGTCCTTGAGTACTCAATAAAAGTAAAATCCTTCTGTAGGTCGAGGCTCACTTCAAGAGAGACAGATCTCAGTGAGACCTCTGAGCTGAATTCATCAGGTTTTCTCGTCGTTTCTTTCAGCACCAATACATAACAATATACAACACCTCCCAGACTGCCTCTCCCTCTGACACACCTTGCCTCCCTCCATCTCCCTTGGACAGTACTGACCAGAGGCGTTTCTCTCCTCTTTCTGTACCAGCAGCATGAGATTAGCACAAGACAGACACAAAGATCAAGTTACCTAACTGGAAAGGGAGCAGAAGTCAGACTGCAGCCCCTGAGTCACACCCAAAGCCCCTTAATAGAATTTTTAATGGTTGTCAGAGATCCTGAAAACCATTGATTCTAAGTAGTCATGCTTCTATGTCTTTAATTCCTTGACAGGTTTAATTATGTAAGTTATGTTCGTTAATAAAAAAAATCACATTCAATCTTCATTGTTTTTATACAACACCCAGCATGAGATTAATCTTACATTTCTAATTTGTTGCTCTTACAGAAAACTGAGAAGAACCTCATTATTGTGAAATCTTTGTGAATAAGTCCAATAATTATTTTGGACAAATTAAAAGTAATAGATTGGCTCACAAGTGATGTAGTTGTCTGAGCCTCTTTTGCTTCTAGATATATTTATTCTCATAGTGTGAATGCTATACTTCTATATTAACCATCAGGAAATTTAATTTTTGATGTACATATTAACTATAAAATGTGGAAAGAATGTATAGGAACAGTAATCAAATTCCACCTCTGCACTCTGGCTTTTATTTCAAGAAATAATCATTGGCAAAGTTTCTATGAGATTTTTCTGAAAAATTCTAATAGAAGATCTTATGTGCATAGTTGATCTACGAACACAACTCCATCCTCAGTTCTTTCCTATGTCCTTTAAAACAGCTCATTCATGATGCTAACATTTCTAAGGAATAAGTTTGGGTATTGCAACACCTACATGTCTTTCTATAGACAGACAATCTGCTACACTGAGAGCATCTCGAGGAGTGCCATGCTCCTTCCATGAGCTTTCTGAGTCCCACCTGCTCCACATAGGGTTGTGCTATAGTCTCAGTGGCAGCTAATTGGTTTCATGAGACCTAAATGGTGGCACTGGTGCCATGGAAGGACTTCTACCAGAGCACCCACACCTGGCCATCTGGCCTGCTAGCCTGGTCAGAATCCTCACAGGAGGACTCAGGACCCCCAAGAGAGAGGCCTGAGAGACAAGCAGGACTGAGTGCCACTATGAAGTCTTGGGCCACAAATGAGCAAATGGATTTTCTACCTTCTCCTACAGGGTAAAGCTGGCAGCCTAGAGGGTCATGATCCCTACCTCTCAGAAAGAGATGTACAAAGTGAGATGAGGCCCTTTTATGGCTTATGTCTAGTTGTGCCCCCAAAGCCTCATACAATCATGGGGCGGGGACTTCTTTAGTTTGAGACTTGCCTCATGATCTCTGGGATTATGTGTTTTAATACTAATGGGATTACGGGTCTGAGTAATTCTGGGATTGTGACTGTAGCCTAAGGCGGATAGGCTAAAGCAGGGAGCCTGAATGTAATATAGAGAAAGACAGACTCACGTTTTTGTTCTCTGCTTCACTGGTTGTTCCATTGCCTCTATCGCCATTGTTGCTGTTCTACCACCATGAACGGCTAGTCTCTGCCATGTGCCACTCAGCCTTGGAACTAGCCGAATATGGACTGAAACCTCCAGTAACTGTGAGCTAAATAAAACTTTCGCTCTTTCATTTTGGGTGTTGGATATTTGTCCCAGCGATGAGAAAAAAGTAACTAAGACAGAATTTGGTACCAGAGAAGTGGGGTCATTGCTGTGATTAACCTAACCATGTAAATTACAAGCTTTTGGGAATGGCTTATGGGAAAAGACAGAAAAGGTTCAGAGATGTCAGCTACAAGCAAAGCACTGGAACAGATTTGGCTGTTTGTTTGGGAGATTTTGGTCAGAACTCAGACCAGAAGACTGGCTTGAAGCCTGGGTATAGAGAATGGCTTATGAGCAGAGATAGCAAATATTTGGAGAGATTGTCTACTTGCAAAGAGCTGGAAAAACTTCAGCTGTTCTGTAGAGGACATTCTGGTCAGAATTCAGACCAGAACACTGACAGAAGGCCTGAGGAGGTTGAGGAGGTTTTTGCTGGGGAAAAGGATAGCATTGGTCATTGGACTCCAGATGATTTCTGCTATGGATTGGCTGAAAGTTTCTCAGAATTTTGTTTATGCCCAGAGACTTTGCATGGTGGACTGATTAATCTTTCAACAGATATTTCAAAGCAGCCAACTATTGGGGCAGTGGCATGGTTGTTATTGGTGGCTTTTAGCCAGATTTATGTTGAAAATCAAGAGCAAAGAGCCAAGAAGGATGATTTAAAATATGAGTTTGGCCAGAAAGGAAATATCAGGAAAGCTGTGTACTGCAATGATGGAAAGGTTCTCCACTGCTGGGAAGGAACCGGAGAATCAAAAGGATAGCCGCAGGACATCACAAGAGATGGCAGCCCTCTACCCTTTGCAGCTCCAGAATTGCAAAGGAGAGAGGTTTTGCCTTGAGAAGAAAGCTGCAGAGACCCAAGTATGAGAATGGCAGTAGCAGCCAAACCAGGTTCCAAAATGGAGAATTTGTTCCTCAGAATCAAGATCAGAGTGTTCATAAATCCAGGCACTCCACCCCTACAGCCAAGAGAGAAAGAAGCCTGGCTACTACTCCAGCTAGCAGCAGACCTTGGCATCATCCACGTGGCAGTTATTTTAGGTGCATTGAGAATACAGGAGTTGTCAGGTTAAGAAGGCTTCCACCTAGATTGTAGAAGGCCTGGAAGGCCAGACAGTGTGCCCTTGAGAGGGCAGTGTGTAAAGCTGTGTGTGGGAAGCCTGTTCAGTGGAAACCCCAGAAGTCTGGAAAAGCCAGGAATGTGAATCGTGCAAAGAGGGAACAAAGGCAGCATAAGAGAGAAGCCATGGAAACTACCACCAAGAGTACCTTAAGGACAAAGCTGCATGGAGCCCATAACTAAGTGCAGACTGTTTTGGATGGTCCAGTTGAAACTATGGGATTTAATGTTTACCCTGCTGGATTTTGGACATGAGTCAGTCCCGGTGTTTTGTATTTCCCTGTTGTTTGCAACTTTTAAAATGGCAATGTTTATCTTATGCCATTGAATGTTGGGTATGTTTAACTTTTCTATTGTACAGGGGCCTACAGTTGAGAGTTTGCCTTGGATCTTGGAGGAGACTTGGGATTTGAATTTTTCAGCAATGCTGAAACTGTTGGGACTTTGGCAACTCTTCCAGATGAAATACAATGTCTTTTGTACAAAGGAATGTGCATGAGACTTTGGGGGGTCCAGGGCGGAATGTTATGGTTTATGTCTAGTTGTCCCCCCAAAGCCTCATGCAATCATGGGGTGGGGACTTCTAGAGTTTGAGACTTGCCTCATGATCTCTGGGATTATGTGTTTTAGTACTGATGGGATTATGGGTCTGAGTAATTCTGGGATTATGACTATAGATAGCCTAAGGCTGAGGCCAAGAGCCTAAATATAGTATATAGAGAGACAGACTCATGTTACTCTCTGCTTCCCTGACTGTTCTGTTGCCTCTGTCGCCATTGTTGCTGTTCCACTGCCATGAACGGCTGCTCTCTGCCATGTACCACTCAGCCTTGGAGCTGGACAAATATGGACTGAAACCTCCAGTAACTGTGAGCTAAATAAATCTTTCGTTCCTTCATTTTGGGTGTTGCATATTTGCCCCAACAATGAGAGAAAAGTAACTAAGACAGGCCCCAATTCATCCAGGGTCCTGCAAAGTTAGCCCAGGTCCCCCCTGGCCCACTCAAGTCTCCAGTTTGCCACCAGCTGCTCCATGACTGAGGTAACACCTAAATGGCCAATCATTGTCTCAGAAACAGGATCAGGCACGTTTACCCCAGTGCTCAGTATGGTTCCCATGGCTATTAGTCCCCAGGTTGGGGTCTATCACCCTGGACTTAGGGCCACACATGTGTGGCTATAGATGGGTGGTAGCAACCTCTCTGCCTCTCCTCAGCTTCCCCAGGCTTGCTCAGGTTCTAAAGAGAGGAGTTTCCAGGTCACTTGAGTGACCTTTGTTTCTTCCTCCATGTAGCCAAACTCAGGATTTCTAGTATCAACCCCTCCTCTAACATGCCCTCGCCCTGAGCTGTCACTACGCAAGATAGTATAAGGCCAGAACTGGCAATGTCAGAAGCTGTTGTCTAGGCCTTTTAAAGCTCAGCATACTAATCTACTATGATTATGGAATACTGGACTATGTGTACAACTACGTTCTCTTAGTTCAGTGAGAAGAAATTTTTGTATCAATAATGATTAGAAAAATTATCATGTCTACATCCTGTACTCTAAACAACTACTATGAGAACAATACACACTGTATCCATTATTGGGAATATACTACTAACATGTTTTGAAACTTGCATTATTTCTTTTTTAAAATAAAAATATATTAGAAAAAAGAGAGTGCAAGGGCCATTTTCTACTCTCTATTCTATTTTTCTGTCTATTTTAAGACTTTTTAAAACATTAGCTTAGATGAACCCTCTGTTTATAGGTTTATAAATGTTGTCTCTTAATTTCTTACCTGTCTTTTGACTTTATTGAAAGTGAATACTGGCAATGTAAAAAGGTTTTATTTAACATCTACCTCTCATATTATTCACTTGTTCTTTGAGGACATCAGAATTTTCGAAGCACAAGGAGACAAGACTTCTCCACACCAAGACTGTCCCAGAATTAGCTGCATTTGCTTCGAGTTCTATGGCTTCAGCTTCCACCTTTAAATCTTTTATCAATTTGGAGTCTGTTTATGAGCCCATTTCATCCATGGAGGCTTCTACTTTTCCCAGCATCAGTTATTTAAATACCTGTCTCCCCCACAATGATTTGAAATGATGACTTTATTGCATACCAAATTTCTGTATATTGTTGGGACCATTTCCAGACTTTTTATTCTTCTCTGTGGGCCCATTGGCCTTTGCTAAAGATAGCTCTTAATATTTTATAGGTGGCATAAAAACACCAGTTTAGCTACCCTCAGCCTACTTGCTTTTATTTTCCAGGGTTTTCACAATTCCACTAGAAGGAGGAAATTTAATTTTTCCTTGTGTTCTAATTTACTCTGAGTACCCTGCCTGTCTCTTTGTGCTTAGCAGTAACAAGGCTTTCCTCACACCTTCTAGAACCTCAAAAATGTGTTTGTATTTCTTATTTTTGGATATTTAGCCAAAGAGCCATTCCAGTGTGCTTTTATAGTCAGTGTGATCTTTAAAAGGTCCGTGGATAATAGGCCTGGAAACTCCTACAGCAAGGCAATTAGAGGATGTACTTCATTGAAATTCACCTTTCTTTTCCCTTCTTTGTTAGAAAGAACCAAAAATGGGTCTATGATATCAAAACCTGTGAGTGGGCCATCAGATTCAAGTGTAACACCTCACCTGTAGAAGACAGTGCCTGGGGAGACAATAATCTTTTCTGGTACTGGGGATTGAACCCGTGGCTTTGCACTGAGCTACATCCTCAACTCCATTTTAATATTTCATTCTGAGAAGAGATCTCACTGAGTCACCAAGTTGCCTGGTCTGGGTTCCATCTTGTAACCCTCCTGCTTCAGCCTCCCCAAATGCTGCAGTTACAGGTGTGTCCCACCACACCTGGGCTGGAGAATTATTGTTAAGGAACTAGAGGGATGCTCTAAAGACACACTAAATGATGTGCATAAAACAACAGGAGCCACAGGGGAGATGTAGCCACTTCCTGAGCAGCAGAGTGTCATGGAAAGAGTGTAGCTCCTCTGGCACCATATCCCTGTGACCAGCACGAGGTCTCTGCATCTCTCTTCCATCACAGTCAGTGTGGAAAAAGAAGATGAGCAGAAGGAATGATCTGCAGAAACTGTGCACGGTACATACAAGTGAGCTAGGGGCCTGGATGCTGTCCACTCGGTTCGAGCTGTGCATCAGAATCCTATGGCTGGGTGCTCGTGCCCAGGAAACACATGCTCCCTGGGTGGCTGGGGCCTGGAAGTCCATGCTCAAGGGGCAAGCAGACTTTCACTCTGGTGTCTGGTGCACCCTGTTCCCTAGTTCATAAACAGGACCTTCTCACCACATCCTTACATGACAGAGCAGGCAAACTGCTTTCTGGGGGCGATTTTTAGAAGAGCACTCATCTCATTCATGAGAGCTCCGCCTTCATGACCCACTCATCCCTTAAAGCCCCTGCCTCCCACCACCATCACCTCGGAAGCTGGGGTATCAATATATGAATGTTGCTCCATGGAAAGACCCCTTTCATCTGAAAGGTAGGGAAGGGCCAGGGAGATAGCTCAGTGGAATAAGTGCTTGCCTGGCAAGCATAAGGTCCTGAGTTCAATTCCTGGTACTGAAAAAAAAAATTAAAAGGTAGCCATGAAGAGGCTGAACAGAGAGAGGGGAAGGAAGGGACCTAGGCCCCGCCTCCCTGCCAGGGAACCCCTCTTCTGAGAACACTTGTCACTGCTTCTTTGGGAACTGACATCCTAAGCTTCCACAATAGAGATCTCCCAGAGGAGACTGGGACTCAGGTAAGGATGGGGTGGCAGGGTTATCCTCCAGGGCTCTACTTTGCACCTTCCCCAACTGTGTTGTTAATGCCAGACAAGAAAATGAGAATTTGGGAGCCATGGCTTCTCTCCTCTCCAAGCAGCCAGCCATTCATTATTAATCATGTGATTAATAATTAGTCAGCGCTGTGTGTCTGTGGGTTCCACATCCAAGGATTAAAACCAACTATAGATCAGAAAACTCTGAGGGGAAGGATAGGTCTGATCTGTAACAGACAGTTTCTTGTTATAGTTTCCTAATCAGTGTAGTATAACAATTACCTATATAACATTTGCATTATTTTAGGTATCATAAGTCATCTAGAGATGACTTAAGCATATGGGTGAAGACACGCATAGGTTGTAGCAAATACTACAGCATGTTGTATAGGGGACTTGAGCTTCTGTGAGTGTTGGTTCCTTGTGATAAATCAAACCCTGGAAACATCAAAGGACATGATACATATAATTAATACTCCTATATCAGCTTTATTAAGACATGTGTGTTTCTGTATCATTTTTTTTTAATTTTAGCAGTCTCAGGGATTGAGCCTAGAATCTTTACACTGAGATACATACCCAGTCTTGTTAAAAATTTTTAAACATTTGAGTCAGGGTCTCAAGTGGTTATGTTTCCCAGGATGGGCTTCAACTTTCAATCCTTCTGCCTCAGCCTTCCAGATTGCTGGAAGTATAGGTGTGCCCTACCATGACAAACCCTGTCTTACTCATCTTTTAAACTGATAAAAATATTTTCTTTTGGCCATGCTCATCAACCCCAAATAATGAATTCTTTCCTACATGGCCTTATTGCTAGGCACAGAATGCCAGATCTCGGGCATATACAGACTATACCTTAAGGACCCTGCTCCTGGGGACCAATCTTAGTGTCCCTTCTCAGTTTAAGGGGCAGCTTTGCTATCCAGCTCAACTGAGGGCATGACATGGCCCACTCATATCTATAGAAGGAAGGTAACTAAGCTTTTTTAATAGGCCAACCAACAAGCCTAAACCAGGGTGTTAGGGGTTCTACACCAGGATCACCAGGTGAATTTTGGGTGCAAACCTTCACCCTTGCTCTACCTCTTGTCCTGCCCAACCTATTCTAGATTAGTTATGCCTGAATCTCCTGAGAGCTCCCATCCCTGAGGCCTCTCATTCCCAATCATAGTTTAGAAAACAGACTTAGAAAAGGAAGACAGGCCAGGCCGTGGTTGCGCATGCCTGTAGTCCCAGCACTTGGGAGGCTGAGGCAGGAGGATCAGTGTGAGTTTGATACCAGCCTGGGCTACAAAAGTGAGCTCTAGGCCAGCCTCAACTACATAGCGAGACCCTGGCTCAAAAAAAAAAAAAAGAAAAGAAAAAAAAGAAAGAAAGAAGAGAAAGGGAAGACAGGAGTCTCCTAGTCTCGTGAGCCCCCTTGGGCTCCACTACTGATTTGTGCCTGGTTTTTTTTTCCAAACATAGCCAAACATGGACATGGCTGAGTGTGGCAATATGGCAACAAGACCCTAGCTGTAGACAAATAAAATCTTAAGACAACCAGAACCAATGGAACCAGACTCAGTAACAGACACAAAACACCAGCCTTAACTCTTCATCACCTGAAGGCATAACTGCCTCATGCAACTGAGCAGAGAAAGTATTCTGAAGACTAGAGGTCCAGGAGCATAGCAGAGATCTGCAGGACAATCCCACAGGGTCTAGAGCAGGGGAGGTTGCGGGAGGAGACAAGTGACCCCAGGAGCCCTTTCCCACCATCCTGCCCCACAGGTCTGCCAACCCTCATGGTCACTAGATACTCAGAAGTGATAGTCCCTGGGCAAATGAAACTCAAAACCATGAGACAGCACTTGCCACCCAGCAGGATAACTATGGGATTTTTTTTTTTAATGGAAAATAACAAGTGTTGGCAAGCATGTGGAGAAATTGGAACCCTCGTGCATTGCCTGTAGAAATATAAAGTGGTGCAGCTGCTAAGGGAAACATCACGACAACTTCTCAAGAGTTAAACATAGAATTACCATATGTCCCTGCATTTTTATGCCTGAGCATGATCCCCAAGGAATTGGAAATAGGCACTCACACCAACACTTGCCTGCCAATGTGCACAGCCGCAGTGCTCAGACGAGCCAAAAGGTGGAGACAGCTCAAGTCCAGCACCAAGTGAATGAATATAAACAAAACGTGTGTCTCCATGCCATGGGTTGTTACTCAGCCATCAAAGGGGAGACACGCTGATGCAAACTGCAGTATACATGAGTGCTGAGAGCAAGAGATTGAGCAACATAAACCAATCACAGAAAGCCACGTGTTGGATCATTCCATTTATATGAAGTGCTCAGAATAAGCACATTCCTCACTGGCTATGCCACCAAACGTTTAAAGATGATGAATGTTACTCCCTCTGGTGTGGGCTTCTCCATGGCATGGCCTTCACTCCATGAAGGCTGGCAGGAGGTCTCTGCTTCTGCTCTCCCATCTCCAAATATTCACCCAGATTTGGGGGTTCCTGTAATTCACTTCAGTCCATCCAGTTAATACCTCTGCTGTTCACACACACAGTTGATAAATAACATTAACCGCATCTGCAGAAATTGCCTTTTCCAGGGCATGGACTAGTGGCAGGAGTGGCTTCATGCCATGCACCACCTGAGCTGAGGAGAGGAGACAGAGCAAGAGCCAAGGCCAGGGCCATACTTGGCTTCACTGTCCTCTAAGCCCATCTAATGCCTGTGGAGCTGGTCCTATGCCTGAATTCTGGAAACAATGGGGGAGAGAAACAATTTTTTCCTTTCTTTTTTTGAGTTCTCATTACATCCACACACAAGAAATGTGTTCTATAAAGAAAATGTATTTAGAATCTAATTTTCCTATTTGGGGTGTGTGTGGGGTATGTGTGTGTGTTTCCAAGATAAAATCACTTTGGGTATTTGGAAGCCCAAAACAAAATACAACATAAATTAATGCTAATGGACTTTGAGTTATAATTCATTTCATAAAATGATAAATTCCCCCTCTAAAGTCTGGTCATGTTATATAATTTAGTATTGCATTTTACAACTTTATTATCCTTTTTAACATTTACTGAACACTTAACATTTACTGAATATTTCAGTTCTTTGAAATGAAAGCACAAAGTCATATAAAGAGAATTTAGAAGGACTTGATTCTATTTTAATGCTGGAAAACAAAATAAAATTAAATCCATATGTTAACCATAGTATGCATGTATTAGTTTCTCATGATTGCTATAGGAAATTACAAATGTGATATCACAAAATGATACAGATTTATTTTCTTATAGTTCTGGAGGTCAGAGTACCAATTCAGTTTCAGTGTTGGGGGTGTTGAGGGGCTGCCTTCCCATAAGGGACTCCAGTCAAGAATTCAGTTTTTATCTATTCCAGCTTCTAGTAGTGGCTGGATTTCCCTGGCTTGTGGCCACAGCACTCGCTCACTTCTGCTTTAGTCATGAAACCTCATCCTGTTCTGTCCATGGTAAAATCTCCTTATGTCTTCCACTTAAACAAACACCTGTGATTACACTGAAACCACAGGGAAACCCATCATAATCTCCCATCCCAAGACCCTTGACTTAATCACATCTGCCAAGTCCCTTTTCCATAGGAGGGGCCCTTATAGATTATAGGGATGAGGGTCTGGATATTCTCAGGAATATTACTCAAATGAACACAGTACTTTTTCTCTGACCTCACTTGACTACCATGACAAAGATCATGTGTTTGTCACATGTATGTTAGTATCTGCCATGTTTGCCAATGTGGGGCTTTTACTGAGAAAAAGTCATAGTCAAGTAAAGACTTGACCCAGCAACCAGGCAGGGCGTGTGATGTAGACCACCCGGAGCCCCTGAGAGACTCCTTTGACCTAGAAACCAGGCCAGGAACATGCTAAGGTAAGAACACTACCAAAGCTCTATGCCAAAAGTCAGAAGGCAGGGCTATACAAAATGACAAAGAGAAGGAGCAAAATGCACTCAGGCCGCAAGCCCACCAAGAACAAATATAGGAGACAGTAGCATAGAAGAAATTGGAAACCACACACCTGAAATCTCTGAAATAATAGCATCTGAAGTAAAGAAACAACTGCAGAAAGGCATAGAGGAAATCAAATCAGAAAGAATTTCTTAAGTGAAAAAAGAAATATCTATAATAAAAGAAATACTAAGTGCTTCTAAAGACAATGATAAAATAATAGAGAAGAATATAAAAATGATGGAATCCTTGAATGAGCAATGTAGGACAGTAATAGAATGTATGAAGCAGATTCAAAGTGCTATGCAGGAACTTAAAACCTCAATTATAAGCTGACAAAACTGTGTCAATGAAAGTGAAAATAGACTTTCAGACCTTAAAGACACCATTGCTTCTAGTGAAGAGATAAGGAAAGATCTCTTAATAACAACTAGGATGCAAGAAAAAATAATTCAACATCTGCAAGATGATGCAAAGATGAACAATGTAAGACTAATAGGCGTCAATGAGAGAGGAGTCTGTACAAATGATATAAAAAGAATATGGGCACAAATAATAGCATAAAATTCCCCAAATATGGGAAAACAATTTGACATTCAGCAACTGAAGCGTATAGAACTCCAAATAACATCAACCAAATTAAAACCACACCCAGACATATAATAATCAAGATCCCAGAAATTCAGCACAGGAACAGTATACTAAAAGCTGCTAGAGAAAAGAAATAGTTCACATTTAAAGGAAAACCCATTAGAATAACAGCAGATTTTTCTTTACAAACCATTAAGTCAAAAAGCAAAGTACTTCAAGTCTTGCCAGAAAACAAATTCCAACCCAGACTGCTATACCCTGCAAGACTCTCTTTCAAGTTCAGTGGAGAAGTGAAATACTTCCAGGACAAAGAACAGCTAAAGAATTTCATGATGACAAAGCCAACTCTGTATAGTTTACTGAAAGATATTCTAGGGCAGTGGTTCTCAACCTGTGAGTCGCGACTCCAGCGGGGGTCGAACGACCAAAACACAGGAGTCGCCTAAAGCCATTGGAAAATACATACTTAAACCCATGATATGCCATGGTGAAATATTATTTATTGGAATTAGTGATAAATATTTCTCAACATACGATTTTTTGGTTTGGGATCACTGCAACATGAGGAAATGTATTGCGGGGTCACAGCATTAGAAAGTTTGAGAACCACTGTGAGAGAGATCAAAATGACCACAACTCCGTGAAGGAGAATGGAAACAACCCACAAAACAGGGCAAATAATTAAACACAGGAGAAAAAGAAGTATACAAAAGCAGTCTTTCAACTATGTCCACAGCATATTCTACAAATGGACTTCTCCTGTACCCTATGGGTCATGATTCCATCTGGGTCTACAGGTGGATATCAAGGGAACAGCGGTAGCTCAGTGCCACAAGTAAGCACCATGGACACTGTCCATGTATACCACATACTTGAACTTTGTGTGATATCCTATCCCCAAAATGTTAGTAGTTCTGCTCATATATTTGCCCAGTATTTATGTTATGTTTTATTCTTAGTAATGCTTTATTACCATGGAAACTTTTTCTTAGTTGATATCTTTGTATATATTCACCTATTCAAATACTATGCGAGTACTCTGAATTGATTACAGATTCATACATATGATACACAACATTCTGGCCTCTAAGTTGGAATCATGATTTGAATTTTGGAATATTGTTTTGAAATATTCAATTTAATTTTAATTAATATTTAATTAATTTTCTGAATATTGTTTAATTATATTTTCTGTTTTATGATTCATACTGTATCTCTGACTTATAATCTACTTATAAGACATGGTATAATATTTTCTTCTAGTATTAGAAACTTCATAAAGAAAAATATACATATATGTATACACAAGGAGATATATATATATGATAGATAGATACATATATATTATATATATATGATAGATATATAGCTACTTTGTCTTAGTTCATTGAGAATAAAAGTTTGTAGTAATATTGTTTAGACAGGATACCAAGCCTGCACCTTTTCCTCTGAATAACTACTATAAAGACAACAATATGCATGGTATTAATTGTAACCATCCCATTAACTTGTTTTGAAACTGATTTATTGCTATTTTATTTTCTTCACATTAAAATGAATTTTTTTAGGGGCCTGGCAGGATGGCTCAGTGGTCTAGGGCGCCTGCTTGGGAGGGCTTGGGCAGCTGCAGGGACTGTGGTTCGATCCCTGGTAGTACATGCTGCATCAGCCCTACCCTCAGGGCAGGCTGAGCCAGCCATAAAGATGAATAAACAAACAAACAAAGTTCTGAAACAAGAAAAAAATAAAATAATTCTTTAAAACAATGAATTTTTTTAAAAAAGTAAAGATAACATGTTTTCTTTGATTGAAAGAACAAACTCTCTGAGCACGGACCTCTCGGATCAGCTGCCCTGGAACAATCCAGGGCCTGGCAGCATGGGTGCATTCCTCAAGAGTCAGGCCATTGCCACACTTCCTCTCAGAGGAGCGGCTTCCTCCACCGGAGCAGTGCTGGTGGAATACCTTCATAGCAAAAAGGTCATCCCTGAGTCACAAATGGAACTCAGGGAAGGAAGGTAAATCTGTACTGAGTGCCCTTCCTCATGAGAATACCTTCCCCTTCCACCCTGGAAATGAAATAATGCCATCATCTGCCATGGCGGGAACCTGACCAGGCCTCTGGGGAATGGTACCATATCAGGCACTTCATTGGCTTACAGATGGTACCGTCTTCCTGTCCTCATTTGGTCATCCCTCTGTATGTGCCTGTGTTCCATTCTCATCTTATATGGACAGACTCGGAACCCATTCAAATATCCTCATTTCACCACTTTAACCACCATTCGAAAGGCTTCACCTCCAGACACAGTCAAATCCCAGTGTACCAGAGGTTAGGACTTCACTCCATGAACTTGGAGAGGGATGTAGTTCAGCCCATAGCCTGAGGCAAATGGGCCTCTATACTTCTGCTGGCTTAGCCCAAGAAAAGCCAGAGATGGAAAAGCCCTTTGTTACATGGAGGATTTGATGAAAATGAGAGAAAATGCAATTCAGACCGTCAGGTTTAAGTTACAGCCTAATCCCAGGAGGTGCTCTGTGTCCTAGGGTCTCCAGTGTAGTATCCAACCCATGGCCTCGAACTCCTAACCTTCTGACTCATGTTCTCCACAAGATGATCCCTCAGGAGCTCCCATTTCCTGCACTCTCTCCTCTCTGGCAGCACCTCTGGTCTCTGTGTCTTCTGTACCACAGTTGGCTTCACAATGCCTCTCTCGGCCACACTCATCAACACCCACTCATTTCCTTTTTTATCAGCTCTTCCTAGGGAGATCCCCAATTTCTGTCTCTGCTATACCTGCTTCATAGTAAGGACCTGGGACCTACTGGGGGGTAAGTTCTACCATAAACTCATGGTCCACTTCAACCACTGGTCAGTTCCAACACAACATGGAAGTCATCCCTTCTCCCCTTCAAGCACCCCAACCCACCCACCCCTACCCCATCCACTCAGAAAGCCATCCTCGCACCCATCCCTCCATGCATTCAATACCCATACAAAAAAAGTAAATGACTTCCTTGTCAGCTAGAACACATCTGTATAAAAAAGAGACATAGCTGGCCACTTCTCTGAACTTACGTCAGTAGTGGCTAAACTTTTTCTATAAATGGTAAGATAGTAAATATTTCAGGCCTTGCAAGCCATGTGGTCTCTGCCACAAATATCAAATTCTGTCATCATTGTACAAAAGCAGCCATCGATGATCCATGATCCAATTAGTGTGGCTCTGTTCCAAAGCACACAGACATTTGAAACTTATGTCATTTCCATGCGCCATGAATATTGTACTTCATTAACATGGGCTTGCTTTAGCCCACAGGACTGTGGGAGCCAAGAGCTGGCCTCTGCACTCTCTTCAGTGGGAAGACTTCTTTTTTTCCAGTTCCCTTGTTTAAAGAGAAATGCACTTCATCTAATTCTTGTGTGTCAGCCTAATACGACTTAATTTGGAGTCTTAAAGCTAAGACTACAATCTCAAACATTTACATATATGTGAATATGTTGTTTAGGGTGACAGTTTTATGTTTGTTTGTGAGACATTGATGAGGAGACCTGTAATTGCTGCTAGCAGCAGCTGAAAGAAGTTATGTTCCTGGCAGTGCTAGCAAAGACAACATCCAGCAAGACACAACTGGATCACTTGCCTTCTACACGCTATTCCCTTTGGTCAGCAAATGCATTTCCATAAATGTAGAATTAGTAAATAATGAAAAAGGGAAAGATTAGTAATATCAGTACAATGATCATCATTGTTGGTGTTTATTATTTCATCTGACCCATAAGACCTTCCATAGAAGTAATTTGAAATGAATCTTGTTATTTTTCCACTCTGCTTTGATAACTCTTCTATATTTTCTGCTGAAAGAAGATAGTCAGCTGTCTGAGTGCCCTTAAAATCAGCTATCTTCCTTAAGAATGCTGAAGCTAAATGATTACAAGTTCAAGCTCAGCGTAGGCAATTTCAGGAGACTTGTCTCAGAGTGGAAAGGGTGGACCAGCTACATGGAACGTACAGAAAACAAGAAGCCAGAAGGCAGGGAGTTTAATACCATCTACAGTTACAAGAATCATATTCCTGTAACTGGGAGTTTTCTGCCCCCTACTGGTACCAGCTGAAATCACTTGTTCAGATACAGTAAAAAAGAAGAAGAAGAAGAAGAAGAAGAAGAAGAAGAAGAAGAAGAAGAAGAAGAAGAAGAAG
>PVJA010021261.1:0-27148 GCA_004027025.1 Myocastor coypus
AAAAAAAAAAAAAAAAAAGGAAGGAAGGAAAGAAAACACTAAAGTTGAACATTAAGAAATTCTTCAAATCTCGGAGCCTGGCGGGATGGCTCAGAGGTCTAAAGCGCCTGCTTTGGAAAGCTTGGGCGGCTTCAGGGACCGAGGTTCGATCCCCGGCACTACATGCTGCGCCAGCCTTGCCCTCGGGGCAGGCTGAGCCGGCCATAAAAATGAGTGAATAAACAAACAAAGGTTCTGAAACAAGAAAAAAAATAATAATAATAAAATTTACAAATTCTAAAAAAAAAAAGAAATTCTTCAAATCTCTGCTCATTTCCATCTTACTGTAGACATTCTAAGCTAAATATACTGTTTGCCATAATTGCCAAGTAAACTACCCCATGTTCTTGAGTTCTGTTCATACAAAATGAAAAGGAAAGGGAAAGACAAACACATGCATATATATGTGTGCATACATGTATGTATCTATACCAAACCAAGGAGGAAAATGAAGTAATAAACCTTCCCTGCCTACCATACATGCAAAATTTATTGAGTCAAAACTCAAATCAGCCATGCAACGAACCCTACAGAAGTTAAAATGCTGCTTTACACAATCTGAAAGTGTTATTACTGTAGTTAAGTTGCTAATCCAGAATCAATATTATGAGCCGCGCCATCTCATTATCACTTGCATTTGCACTTCCCTGATGATGTGCATTGCTGAGTATGTTGCTAGGCATCCAGTGGCCATCTGTATGTCTTCTTTGGTGAGGTATCTTTTCAAATCTTATACCCATTTCTTATCAGGTTATTTGATTTCTTGTTGTTGAGTCATAAGCGCTCTTTAAGCATTTGGATACTCACCTTTATTATATATGTGTTAAGCAGACACAGATTGAGCACAGCCCAAAACTCTGAAAGCCAAAATGTTTCAAAATCCAAATTTTTGAAAAGATTTTAGAACACTGTAGAGATCAGATTTTCAAACTAGCAATGCTCAAATGGTAAACTCCCTGTAAATATTCCATATTTCTCAGAAACGTGACACACTTCTGCACTTGACATTCTCAAGAGACTTCATGCTGAGCCATCTCCCCACTCATTTTATTTTCTAATACTTTGAGACAAGATCTCATAAAAAAGAGCTTGCCCGAGTGGGCATCAAATTTGCAATCTTGCTACTTGAGCCTTTCACCATGGTAAGATTACAAAAGCGTGCTACCACACACAGCTTAATATGCTTCATTCTCTCTTTTTCTAAAACTTTATGTATGTATTTATTTATTCATGTTATGGCTTGCTCAGCCTGCCCTGGGGGTGGGGCTGGCTCTCATATCGTGCCAGGGATAGAACCACAGTCCCTGCAGTAGCCTAAGCTTGCCTAAGCAGGTGCTTTAGACCACTAAGCTATCTCACCAGCACCACTTCATTCTTTTAAAGAGACTGTTATTTCCTAGACTTCATATTAAGTATCAATGCTGTCAGGATACACAAGACCCAGCACTTACTGTCGATGAACCCATAATCAAATCGGGAAACAACAACAGCAAAAATAACATTTCTTTTAAGACAGGGTCTTTTCTTATGTGGTTCAGGCTAACCTTGAACTCACTATGTAATCCAGGTTGGCCTTGAACTCACAGCACTCCTCGTGTCTCAGCCTTCTGAGTGGTGAGATTACAAACACACATGTTTACTCCTGGCTACAAATTAATGACTTGATGTTATTATGTTTACAATAACCTAGTGCTATAAGAATGCATATGCAAAGTATTTTGGGAGTAGAACACAAAAAAAAGAATCAGTGGGGCACTCATCATTCTTGACAGATAAGGTAAAATGCGAAGTAAGTTTTAAACGACTCAGTATACCTTTAGTGAAAGAGGAAAGAGCGTTTCTATGTATGCAGCATGTACACAGCAGCAAGGAGAAACACCAAAAGGCCCCTAGGACTCGGAGGCAGATTTATTTACCTTGTGGGGCACTGATGGGGATCATTCCTAGAATATCAGACCCTGGAGGCTCAGGGATGGAGCTTCTTATGGGATTACAAAGAGAAGTGCCGAAGCAGAGTGGCTTGCTGGCGGAGCTCGATTCTTAGAATATGTGCCACAGCGCCCAGCCATTGCTAGAAGACAGGTGCGATTGAACTGCAACAGAAACTGTCGCTTGTGCAACTAAGAGGCTAAGATGTTCCAGCCAGGGAGTAGGGAATGTCCATTACACGTGTGCTAGGAGCAGTTCTAGCACTCTGGAATGCTGAGGCAGGAGGGTCACAAATTTGAGCCTAGTATAAGTGACTTAGAGAGAACCTTTTAAAAATAAAGTACAGAAAGCTCCGAGGCATGGCTCAGCGTGAAGGCCCTGTGCTCTATCTCCAGTATAGCAAGAAAGAAGAATACAATGTACATTTGTAGTTCCAGCACTTGGGAGGCTGAGGCAGAAGGCCACTCAAGTTTGAGGCTGGCCTCGGCTACATAGTGAGCTCAGAACCAGCCTGAACTATGTAAGGAGGCCTTATCTCAACACACACACACACACACACACACACACACACACACACAATACATACTTGTCTGGCAGACACTTGTAAATCCAATCTTTGTGAGGCTGAGGCAGAAGGATTGCAACCAACTCAATACCAGACTGGTCTATGTAATGAAATCCTGTCTCAAAGAGGAAGAGAGGGAGACAGACACAGACAGAGAGAGAAGGAGGAGGGGAAGGAGGAAGGCCAGGGCAGGGAAGACAGGGGGGAAAGAAAGTTGTAAGATGTGCACCCATCTTATTCACCACAGTGGGTAAAGTCTAAACTTTAAACACATACGCAAATCAAAAACGTAGAAATGGGCTAGAGACACAGTTCAGCAGTAGAAAGCTCATCTAGCAAGCTCTAGGCATGAACCCAGCATCCAAAAGAAAAATCAAAGTAGAAAAAAAAAAAACTGAAAGAAAATAATTTAACTGGACATAGTGATGCAGGCTGGTAACCCTAACATTCAGGAGGCTGAGGCAGGATGATTGCTGTGAGTTCAAGCCCAGCCTGGACTATATAGTAACTTCAGGGCCAGCCTGAACTACATACTGAAAACTTGTCTAAAAAAGACAAAAAAGGAGATAGCTCTGTGGCTTAAACACTTGCCTGGCAAGTGCAAGGTCCCTAGTTCAATCCCTAGTACCCTCCCCACCCCACCCCAAAAAAAGGAAGACTGCAGAAATAGGAAGAAACCCTTTAGTTTGAGGAGATAGCTCAGTGGTCTAAGTACCTACCTAGTAAGCACAAGGACCTGAGTTCAATCCCTGGTACAACATGCCATGTAAGTCCAAGCTCCATAGCAAGACCCTCTACCAAATAAATACATAAAGAATAAAAAGAATGATTTGAGAAGTCTAGTTTTATGATTTTTTTAAAAAAGACAGAAGAGAAAAAGAAGAGGAGGAAGTCCACAACCTGTAGTACACATAGTTGAACTTTTGGACTTCCTAGTTATGAAATGGGACAAAAATTGCCCTTTAATACCAAGGTCAGTTTGACTTTGTCACTTGCAAATGAAAGAATTATGGCTAATAGGTTTATGTTGGTTTTAATATGCAAAGTTCATTTCAAATTTTTATTTGATCTCAAACCTTAAAGATCTTCTGCCAATTCAAGGATATGTGCACTGCTGTTTTAAGAAATTATTACTCATCAGTGATGCTATAACTATGACCCACAGGATGAAATTAACATAATCTGAGCTTAAGAGAGACATTTCCTACTTCTGGGCCCTTACACTAACCACAGTTTTAACAACAACAACAAAAAAAAAAACCAGAAATAAGTGAATTCATGAAAAATATGTACTTTAGGGCTGGCCAAATCAGCAGATTGAAGCACCTGCAAGCAGGCAAAAGGCTCAAGCGGTTCAATCCTGGGGACCTGCCATGCAGACCCCTCCCCCAGAGTGCACTGAGACAGCAATTGAGACTGGGAGAGTTGGCACACACCTGTTATCCCAGCTCTTTGGAGGCTGTAAACAGGCAGATCATTACAAATACAATCTAGTAGTGAGAATTTGAACACCTTATCCCTGTAAACCCTTCCCTAAAATACCAAAAAAAAAAAAAAAAAAAAGACAGTCAAAATGGAAATGCAATAGCTAAGCTCAGGACAGCAAAATCACCCTAGGTCACAGAGATATCTTTTCCACTCACAGCACACAGTTATTCCAACATTATAAAAATTGAATTTAGGGCCAACGAGATAACTCAGCAGATTAAAGTGCCTATTTTGACAGACACAGAGATCAAGAGTTTGATTCCCAGCCTGACATGCCAGCCCTGCCCCTGGGGCTTGCTGAGACAGCAATTGAGACTGGGCATGGTGGTGGCACACATCTGTAATCCCAGAGCTTCGGAGGCTGAAAACAGGAGGATCACTATGAGTCTGATCTGTGTAGTGAGACCCTATAGACCCTGTATTAAATAAAATTCTTTTAAAAATGAATTTAGCACTTTTCTTCTTCCAGTTCCAGACGGTTGGTACCCGCGGTTTACAAGGCGCTTATGGCCAAGTCCAAGAACCACACCACACACAACCAGTCCAGAAAATGGCACAGAAATGGCATCAAGAAACCTCGGTCACAAAGATACGAGTCTCTGAATGGGGTAGATCCCAAGTTCCTTTGGAACATGTGTTTTGCCAAGAAGCACAGCAAGAAGGGCTTCAAGAAGATGCAAGCAAACAATGCCAAGGCCTTGACTGCCTGCGCCGAGGCGATCAAGGCCCTTGTCAAGCCCAAGGAGGTCAAGCCCAAGATTAGCCCAAAGGGAGTAAACCGCAGGCTCGCTCGACTTGCCTATATTGCTCACCCCAAGCTTGGGAAGCGTATCCGAGCCCGCACTACCAAGGGTCACAGGCCTTCCCGGCCAAAGGCCAAGGCTGCAGCTAAGGACCAGGGTCCAGCTGCTCCAGCCCAGGCCAAGGCTCCAGTTTCTGCTCCAGCCCAGGCTCCCAAAGGTGCCCAGGCCCCTGTGAAGGCTCCACAGTAAAAGCCTCTTTATCTGCTGATGTAAAAACAGAGAGCCAAATCACCTAGGCCAGTTGTGGGCAGAGGTTACTGGGATGACCCCTGGGGTGCCATCTGTTGGGAGCTGGTGTCCTCCTATGTTCTTTGTACAAATAAACCTGAGGCAGGATAAATAAATAAATAAATAAATAAAATGAATTTAGCCAGTGGTGGTGCAAGCCTATAATCCCAGAATTTGAGAGGCTGAGAAAGGAGGATCACTGTAAACTCAAGGCAAGCCTGGGCTACAAAATGAGTTGAAGAGCCTAAGGAGATAGCTCAGTAGAATAAGCACTTGCCTGGCAAGCGCCAAGGCCTGAGTTACATCACTGGTTCTGCAAACAACAACAAAAAAAAAAAAAAAAAAAAACCTGAAAATGAGTTGAAGACCATCCTAGACTACACAGCAACACCCTGTCTAAAAATAATAATTAATAATGATAGAGTTTTTGTGGCATTATTTCCAACATGTGTACACTACGAATTCAAGGTTCGACAGTGGGGGAAAACAGTACAGCCGATGCTTGCTCAGAGCTGTTTGCAGCAGCAGCAGCAGCAGCAGACTGACTCATCCTCTCGCCCTCAGCAGCAGCACGGCGCGCCACACGCCTGGCCCTCTCACATCGGCCTTGCTTGCCCTTGTGAGACACAGCAGGAAGGGTCACTGCAGTAGCAAAGAACAGCTTCAGCACTGACGAGAGCCACTGTTGGGGTTTAACACTCCTGTCATAAAGGGTTTCATTGTTTTCTTCTGTTTATTACTACTACTACTACTACTACTACTACTGCTACTACTACTACTACTACTGCAAACACCAGAGGAGGCAGAGACCTTAAATCACTAGAGAATGAAATGCTTCCGCTGTCCCAAGATGCATTTAGGGTGAGAGAAATTGAGAACCCTAAGCTTGCCTTGTGCAGAAAGGAGGACCTTTTGAAAGAAAAGTGGAAGAAACATAACTGCGCCCCACCTGCAGCTATCTTATGGTTTTCAGACTATTTGGTCATGAAGGAAAGGGAAGAAAGGGAAAATCTGCTAACCAGACTTCCATCCCTGGATGGGCAAACAAGAGAAAACCGTCCCTTCTGTGTCCATTAAAGTGACTTTCCAAAGAGAGAGATGTGAGCATTAGTGACACTGAGTTCGTATTGCTAAGTTCATTGCTGACTGTCATTGGAAACTGTTGCTTTTGTTTTCATGTATATTGGCTGTATCTATTTTTATAGCTCACTCTTAAAGTTCAGCTTTCCAGTGTTTTATTGTTGTAGAAAAATTACAGTCCAAAGAAATTAAGAGTCAGTTTTAATTGAAAACAGCAATGAACAGTTCAGTAAAAACAAGGTTTTTCTTTGCAGTACTAGGGATTAAATCCCAGGTCTCCCACACGCTGTGCAAGTGCTGCACCTCTGAGGCACACTCCTGGCTAATATGAATAACTTTAATACAAAAGTCTTTTATTTTAAAAAGAGCTACATTGCTACATATGTATATTTTGCAATCTTATTCTATACCTGGAGTTTGAGATGATATTGGTGCTACATGCTTGCTATAAAAAAATTAAAATAGTATAGCTAAGAATGGTGGTGCAGCCGGGCGTGGTGGCTCACGCCTGTAATCCCAGCACTCGGGAGGCTGAGGCAGGAGGATCGGTGCGAGTTCGAGACCAGCCTGGGCTACAAAAGTGAGCTCAAGGCCAGCCTGAACTGCATAGTGAGACCCTGTCTCAAAGAGAAAAAAAAAAAAAAAGACTGAAACCTTAGTATGGTGGTGCACACCTGCCATCCGAACACTGCGAAGGCTGACACTGGAGGTCACTGCAAGTTCTGGGCTACAGTGTAAGATTCTGTCTCCAGAAAACTCTAGAATGATAGAAAGACAAATGCAATGGTAGTAGTCTCCCACGTGCCTCCCCCCCCCAGCCACCCAGCCCCATCTTACTCCATTCATTTACCCAACTTAGGTTCCCACGAACACAGAATATCTCTTAACTCCGCCATATTTGTATATCCCACATGGACATCTAAGCAAAGACTTGGGGGTGATTGTTTTCAGGGGAAAATAATCCTGTTTTTTTGAAATTGCTTTCTTTATTTTGAAATTGTGTCATAAAAATTAATGTAATATTTTGGTTATGAATTTTGAAAATACATTTATCATAGAAAAATTTAAACATATTGCAAAGTAGAGAGACTTGTACATGGGCCCCATTTACTCATGAATCAGCTTAAAAATAATCAACTAAGGGGCTGGGGAGATAGCTCCAAGGCACAAGTGCCTGCTGGGCAAGTGCAAGGTTGTGAGTTCGAACCCTGGTCCCACAAAAAAAAAAAAAAAATCAACTAAAATAAAATACTTTTATATCTTCTTGATATTTAGCCTCAAAAATTTAAATAGGGATCTTGAGGAGTTACTTGCAATACCATGTTCATTGTAGTCAACACATTGAAACAACCTGAATGTCCACTGATGGACAAAAGCTTAAAGAAAGTGCATTTAAATGAGAAGGAACATTTCTCCAGCCTAAAAAAGAAAGAGATTCTGTCATTTGTTATCATGTAAATGAGCCTAGAGAAGGTAATGCAAAGTGAGACTACCCAGACACAGAAAGGCAAACACAGTATGACAACATTTATAACTGGAATCTAAACTAGCTAAATACACATAAACAAAGAAGAGACTGTTGGATAGCAGGTTCTGAGTAAATAGAGAAATGGAGAGTCGATGGTCAAAAGGAGTAAAGTTTCAGTCATGCAAGAAAATTCTGGAATTCTGTTTGTAGTGTCTAGAGCTAACAGTACTGTACTGTATACACTGTATAATTGCATTTTACTGAGGTGATCTATGATCTTACATTCAGCATTCCCTTCACAACAAAAACAATGTGGCTACCAATAGTTTTAAAGGTGGCAAGAGGAATCTTTGGTGATTAATGTTTGTGATCTTTAAGAGGATGATCACTCTCACGTGTATATTTATCCTCAAATTCATCGACTAGTATATATCAAGTGCAGCTTGTCCCACTTCAGTCATACCTCACTCAATAAAGTAAGTTATTGAAGATTTTTTTTTTGCAGTACTGGAAATAATAAAGTAAATTGTTAAAAAAAAAAAAAAAAGATATATCAACTTTGTGCTACATATGACCTAAAACAGATGTGGATCCATCCATTTCACTAAGAATCCTTGCTTCATCTTCTTAGGAAATGACGTTTGGAATTACCTATATTCATATTGAGATTATCAGCTGTGAGATGGCTAGTTCAAATGCCATGTGGGATATTTTTTAATAGTAAAACAGAGATCCCTGGGCCTGCTATGCCAGCCCCACCCCAAGGGCACACTGAAATTGAGACTGGGCATGGTGTGTGCACCTGTAACCCCAGCTCTTTGGAGGCTGTAAACAGGCAGATCACTACTCCAATCTAGTAGTGAGACCCTGAACACTCTGTAGACCCTTCTCTAAAATACAAAAGAAAAACCAGTAAAACAGAATATCATTTGTCATTTTCCCTAGGCCTTTTCAATGCTTAAGTTTAATCAATATTTTAAGATAAAAATATTCATGAGTTCATATTGTTGAGTCCAATTCAACTGTTGAGTCCAACTTCAAGAGCTGGACTCAACAGAGTTTTGCCTCATTAATCTTACACATTTTCCCATTTCTTCCATCCTAAAAATTCCTGTCCTGAGTATCACCAAACTAGTGTCTCACTTAATTTGTCCACAGTACACATTCAGTGGCCCCGGAAAACAAAGACACCCCTACCAATGGTTTGGTTGCTAAAACTGACTTCAAAATGTGTGTGTGTGTGTGTGTGTGTGTGTGTGTGTGTGTGTGTGTGTGTGCATATGTTACTTATTACCTCATTCCCAACACAAAATACTAAATACCTACAAGTTAAAGAAGGAGAGATTTATTTTAGCTTACAGTTCATATTGAGTTTGAGTCTACAGTTGATGGATTTCAAGGAAAGGTAGCACATTAGAGGAGAAACCGTTCATGGCAGACAGGCAGGAAGCAGTGAGGAATCAAAGGATAAAGAGAGCTATCTGCCGCTCCATGCCATACTCACAGTAACCCAGCTCTTCCTGAAGGCTTCACCTCCCAACATCACACCCCACCATAAACCCATCAGTGGACTAATCATGGGATCCAATTCTATGACCCAGGCCCTGCCCTAAACCTCGCCTAAGCATGTGAGGCTTTGGAGAAGCAAGGTCTAAACTGTGTGTGTGTGTATATATATATATATTTTTTTTTTTTTTCTTGAAATTACTGGGAGATGAACCCAGAGCCTTTACACTGAGCTACATCACCTGTATTTCCTGTCTTATTTTTTTTTAAAACAGTGTCTTAGTATATAGTTTAGGCTAGCCTAAAACTCACTATGTAGCTCAGGCCGACCTCAAACTCATGATCCTGCTGCCTCAGCCTAGGATTATAGGCTAGGATTACAGGTGTGTATGACTACACCTAGCTTTATTTTTTGAGACAAGGTCTGCCTCAGCTTCCCAGAGTACACCACCACATCTGGATGCAACTATATGTTTTTATTCTTTGTCAACCTGCCATTAGTGGACATTTGTGCAAGGACTTCTGTCACCGAAATGTACAGAATACATGAGAGATTGTACAATGATTGCACTACAAAAAAATTAATAATGATTAAACACTTGCATCTGCTTTGTTCCCTTCCTGAAGTGTCTCTAAAATAAGGAGTTTCTTTTAATACAAAAATCAAAAAAACTATCCAGAACAGAAAATAAAGTAATATCAAAATTTTAGACTCTACAAAGCACACAAATGAGTGAATATTAAAGAACTTATCCAACCCAAAGAAGTTAAATCCTGGCCCAGAGGAAAGCTGATTTATACCACAAAATCCCCCAGAGCCTGGGGAACTGCTGACACCAGGGACTTCTAGCACTGGGATGGATGGAAAGAAGTGTGACATCACAAAAGACAGTGGACATTCTGGAGTGGCCAGCCCCAGATGCCCTCTACTTACCACATAATCACCCTTGCCCTGCTTTGGCCCAAACACAGGAGCTGGGGCCTCTCAGCAGGCCACGTGCACCAAGCGACCAGAGAACAGCAGACCCAGGTGGGCTGTGGAGGAGCTGAGGACTCCATCTCCCACTCGGCTCAGGCCCCACCCCTCAGCAGGAGGCAGGAAGTCATCTTCTGGGTTCCAGTATCACAAGAGTCAAGACTGGGCAGCACTCACATTGCAGCTGCACATCAAGGAACCGCTCTCACCAGCGAGCACTGCTTTTGACAAACTTGACACACGTGGCATTTTCTCCACCCTACTTTTCCACATTAAAATAAAAAAGCAAATATGATTATCAGACATCTGAAGGAAGCCATTAAAAGTACAGATACCAACAAGGCCAAACCTGAGAAGAGGACAGTTTGGTAAAAGCACACAGTATGAATTGGAGGAGAAGTAAGACAAAGAAATCTAACTGACATTCTCAAAGAAATCTGACAAAAATATAACCATATTAAAATAGGAAGTACCAGTATGCAAGAGGATGAGGCAGGAAGATCGCCATGAAATAAGGCCAGTCAGAGCTGCATCATATTCAAGCCCAGTTCAGTGAGGCCTTATCTCCGAGGGGGGGGGGGGAGGAAGGAAGGAAAACAAAACTAAACTAAAACTAAAACGTACAAAATAAAAAGTAATTGGATATTCTTTAAAAAGGAATTGAGACTGGGGAGGCACATATGCCTCCGTAGTAAACACATGGTCTGGAGTTGGAGTCTCAGTATCATAAAGAAAAGAAAAGAAAAGAGAAGAGAAGAGAAGAGAAGAGAAGAGAAGAGAAGAGAAGAGAAGAGAAGAGAAGAGAAGAGAAGAAGAAGAGAAGAAAAGAAAAGAACCTCAGGAAACACAAAAATAAAAGATCCATGGCGCGCACCTGTAATCCCAGCACCTGGGAGGCTGAAGCAGGAGGCTCACTATGAGTTCCAGACCAGCCTGAGCTACAAAAGTGAGCTCAAGGCCACCCTGAACTGCATAATGAGACCCTGTCTCAAAAAAGACAAAAAATAAATTAAATAAATAAAAGATCCAAAACTTCTCAAGTTCTTGCAAATTAAAAATACTTGCAGAAATAAAAGAAATATATTCCACAGAAGAAGAGAAAGATGGGCTTCCCAGGAAGAAAAAAAATAAAATAAAAAAGGTGGAAAAGAGGGCAAAATAGGAAAAGAAAAGAAAAGATGACTAGATTAATCCAGCAGGTTCTGAAATAACACAGAAACAGGGGAAAGGACATCAGCACTAAAACCCTCCAGTAGATTGCTGGCGAGATAGCTCAGTAGACTGAGTGCCTGCGTAGGCAAGCCCAGGGACAGGGTTTGATGCCCAGCACCACATGCTGTGCCAGCCCCACACCCAGGCATGCTGAGCCAGCCATGGAGACCAGGCATGGGGGCACATGCCTGTAATCACAGCACTGAGGAGGCTGAAAACAGGAAGACTGCAATAAGTCTGGGTGCATAGTGAGACCCTGTACCAAATTTCTTTATTAAAAAAAAAAAAAAAAAAATCAAGTGGACTGTGATATAGCTCAAAGGTAAAACTAGGCACACAAAAGGCCCTGACTCAGTTCTTAGTATCCTAAAAATCTATTTCTATATCTAAGAAATTTCAGAAAATGAAAGCACGTGTTTCCCAGGAGTAAAGAACCCACTGAATGCCATATGCAGTATATAAAATAAACCCACGTGACATTTCAGATCACTGAGAAAAAAAAAACTTTAGATTTCTGCTAATCATTGAGATAAAATAACATGTTTTCAAGAGAAAAATGGAACATGAGAAATCTGAATAACTTCAGACTTCTTAACAGCAACCTTGAAATAAGATTCCAGTAAGAAATTCCTTCAAATTTTTGGAAGAAAAGCATTTCGTATCTAGAATTCCCCCATCAGCCACACTGTTAGAGTGTGGTGGGAGAGATAGATTCCAAGCTCTTGTGTCCAGCAAGCAATGCTTTTCAAAGCACAGCATGATAGTGAGGGGAAATTAGCTACTGGTTGCAAGTCTCACACGTGGTATAGGCAACTGAGTTACGTACAAGTATTACAGGCAGGCAGACAGGGTTGGGCCCACTAGGAATCAGTGGAGCCGATGAAACACTGCGCCTGTGGGTGGAGGCGCATTGGCTGAAGGCCAGGCTTCAAGATAAACATGGAATGACTACACCTACTTCCCAGGGATAAACAACAATGATGGATATTCTAAAGAGGCCTCAGTGGCCTGGGTGGGGGACCAAGATCCTGACCCATCCCTTCCAGGAAAGATCCTTGCTCTTGCCATGCATGTACACTTGCTGTGTGAACTGCTTCTCTATCAGATCAATATTACCTAGGCAGCTATACTTGGAGTATATTATTGATCATAGTTTTGTCCCACTTACACCTTCCTCATGATTTTGCTCTATAAAACTTCCTTTGAGAGTGAAGGCTAAGGTGGCTTCAATATATCTATTGTATCTTTAAGGAAGGGTCTACAAGTTGTTCAGGGTCTCGCTACTAGATGCCACTCTAGTGATCTGCCTGTTTACAGCCTCCCAAGAGCTGCTTTTACAGGTGTGCGCCACCACGCCCAGTCTCAATTGCCATCTTAGCGTGCCCCAGGGGCGGTGCTAGCATGGCAGGCCCAGGGATTAAACACCCCCCTCGCCCCTGTGCCTGCTTACAGGCACCTTAATCCACTGAGCTATTTGGCTGGCCCTCTATATTTTATTTATAGTGTACTGATATCATGCCTATAATAAACACACATGAATAACAGAAAAGTATTCACCATACAGGTAAATAAGACTCGAGGAAAAAAAAAAGGTTGTGTGAGTTTTTCATCTAGGATTATCCGTAATGCTCCTCAGGTGATGGCCAAGCTCAGTGGGCAGAAGGGTGTGACTGGGGAGGAATGTCCTTAGGAGGGGGCACAAGCTCAGATTAGTGGAGGGGACAGAATTCTTCACCCTCATAGCAGATGAAATCTGAAAGCAAAGAAATTTTCAGACGGGGCCTCAAATATTTTATATTATATGCATCCCTCAGAAAATGACTAAAGGATGTAGTCCACAAAAATGAGAAGGTAACAAGGGGTAAAAGAAAAGAATTTCTTTCTTTATCCTTCCAAACCATATATTACAATTTTAATTACATCTGTGTTCAATATTTACATTATCATAATGACATAAGTGAAAGTGCTGTTTATAGCTAAGCCATGCATTAAGAAATTCTTATTCTTCTCATTTGCATGCTTGGCTCTATCTGAAGAAAATGATTACGGTGCTTATGTTTGCTTCATTGTCTTTGTCAATAATTCACCTACAATGCTGGTCATTTGTCTGTATTTCATGAAACGAGGATGAACAACCTGAATATCTCGGAGAGCCAGGGGCACGAGGAGCAGCTCGAGGGTGTGGAGCGCTCTCTGGAGAGCCAGCTCTTTGTCCACCCCTGTCTCCTGGAAGTGATCGTGGGCAGGAGCAGTTCCCGCAGAGCACTCCCAGCCTTCGTGCCTCCGTGCCAGGCCCCCGCTGCAGGCCCTGATCTCTGTCCTCCTGCTGGTTCCTCCCTGTTCTCTTCCTTGTGAGATTCTGTTTCCTATACTCATTTCTGTCCTTTTAGCCTTCATTGCCTTCCCATCCCTGTGCAGTACATCCTTTAGATTTCCCAGAAAGGGGTGCATGCAACAGACAACATTTTTTGTTGGTTTTCGTTTTTGTTTTTTTTTTTTTTTTTTTTTTGCAGGACCAGGGTTCAAACTCACAACCTTGCACTTGCCAGGCAGACACTTATGCCATGGAGCTATCTCTCCAACACACACATACAATGTCTAAGACCCTGTCTGAAGATATCTTTCTTAGCTGTCAGATTTCGCCTGCTGTTTTCCTACAGATAGGCCATTGAGGGTTGAGGAATTCTGTCCCTTCCACCTAAGGCCATCCCTGCCTAGTCATACCTCTCTGTCTGCTGAGCTCAGCAGCAACCTCAGGAGCATTTCTTAAAATGTAGAATATATGTGTTGAGAGCAAAATAAAAGGGAAAAAGCTGTCTTTTAAAAAAGGAAACTCCACATCTGAATGAGAATCAGAGACTTAAGGGTTAAACAGCAAAGTGACTGGAAGCAGAAAAGAGAGGAAATGTAGCAGAAACAAAACTATGTACTTATACGCACAGGATGAATTAGACAAGGGTCCTAAGAAACCTCAAAGGGTTTTGACAGTGATGATAGCAATATGTAACACTAAAACTATCCTCGGAATGCCTGTCATTCTGGCCTTTAAGATGTGTGCTACTTCCAATGTAATTTCAGTAACTGTTATACTCTCTCTCAGGTAAATGGTTGATTGACAAGAAAACAAAAAAAGGTATTAAATGAGAGTAAGAGAATAGGAAAAATGCCAAAGATTGGACAGGCTAAAATTTTGTACATGTTTATATTTCTAAATATCTGTGTATAAATATGTAACTGCTTTTCACATTGTATAGAGATTTATTAGAATATCAATGATTGGTGGAAAATACGAACTCTAAGTTTAGTCTAAGATGTTTGATATTCAAAAAGACAATGATATTAAGCTCAAGCACCTATGTTTTAGAGTAATAGTGTCACTAAACTTTTCTTCTGGAGGGCTAAGAATATGTTTACAGATGAAAAATTAGAGAAAAAGAAGGGCTACAAGGATAGCCAATATTTTGGCCCTAGCCCTTCAAGGTCATTGAACACTCAGCACAGAACAAAACCTGTGCTGCAACATCCTATAACTCAGTGGTTTGCCAAATTTTCTGTCAAGGAGATTATGGGACCCCAGAGGAAAGGGACTGAAGATAAATAGTGTGCCTAAGGAGAGTCACCTAGAAAGAAAACATTCTCTCGGGCTTTCCCAGAGAGCAAACTGGTCAAGCAATGGCTGTGACTCATTCAGATGGCTCACACCAACAACAGTTCTACAAAGCGCTGTACATGGTTCCAAAGTAAATCCTACATGTTTTGTTATGTAGTTCTTGCTTTTAACTCGCCCTTAACCACACAGCAGAAAAGTTTAATCATGATTCATAAAACATAAAGGTAGTTTAGTATGCTGAGCTGTAAAAGGCTCTACCCAACAGCTTCCAACATTGCCAGTTTTGCCAGTAACTCACTGCAATTATGGAACATTTGACTATGTATACAACTACCTTCTTTTAGATCAAAGAGAAGAAATTTATTATACTAATAACCATTAAAAAATTAGCATGTCTATACCCTGGGCTCTGTATCAATACAATGAGGACAATATGAATTGTATCAATTACTGGGAATGTATTACTAATGTGCTTTGAAACTCTCACATTGTAATTTCTTATTAACAGTAATAAAAAATAAAATAAAATAAAAAATAAAGGAGACTCAAAATTCTATGCCAGAATTCAAAAATATCAAGAAAATTATAGCTGCATCATGCGGAATTAAATTGAAAATTCAGCTGACAGAACTAGAAATGTTTGCTTTTCAGAAGGAAGAACTAGTGAAATTCAGAATTGTATTTTTCACAACATAGCTTGAAAAGTAGGCCTTTATGCATATGCACAGTTGTGACAACAGTAAAGGAAAATTAAGATCATCTTAAAAAGTAAGTTCACTAAAACTTTATCACCAATTCTGTCTTCCCAAATGAAATAAAGGGCATGCTTTTTCAAGTTTACTTGTGTAATTTTTTCATTATCAAATACTTTTATCATTAGTGGAGTCTTTCCTGTCTTCAAGAAAAATTATTAGTACAATTTGCTCAATTATTTATTCAAAAAATAAAGATTCATTTGATCAATAAATAGGTATGAATAGATATCCAATCAATAAATAGATAAGGCTTAAAAAACTTCCTGATAGTACTGGGGTGAATTAACCCAAACATCCTGGACTGCCTTCGAAGAGTCCAAAGCGTGCTGTGAGCTGCAGGCCAGTGCCAGGGCTGCCTGAGGATGGCTCTCAGGCCTGCCCAGGGTGATTTAGGCCCAGGATATCCTGCAGCAAGTCTGCATGCTGACCACTCACCCCAGAGACTGAAAACGCAGGGATGGTGAAGCTAAGGTCTGGTTCTCTCTCCCAGGTAGCACGGCACAGCGCAGCTTTGGAGAAGGACCGTGCTTCAGCCTCTGTGTAAATGCTCTGCTGACTTCCCGCAGCACAGCACTGGAGCCATTCTTTCATTCATTCACTCACTCATTCATCAACTGCACCATTCATTAAGTATTTTCCGTGGCCTAGAACTGGATTAGGTCTTTGGTATACTGGGTATGTCTGAGCGAGGGCAAGAAAAGAGATCACAAACCAAGTTCAAACAAAGGAAGAGAATACAGCCAGGTTTGTGTGCAAAGGGTGATGAGGGGCAGGAAAGGACAGAGGAGGCAATGAAGATGAGCTATAAAAATTAAAGGCAAATGGGTAGACTGTTTATTTCTTCTGTTCTTTATGATTTCTTTTCCCCATACCTTCTAACTCCTAAAATTCTTCCTGCTCTTAGGAATCTTAAAAGCACCTTGAAAAAACAATTCAAATTCTTAAACTTGTGCAAAAGTAGTCTTAGAGCAAGGAGCGGTGGCGCACGCTGCACTGCCAGTACTTTGGAGGCTGAAGCAAAAAAATTTCAAGTTCAAGCCTGTTCTGGGCAATTTAGTTATCAGTCTCAATATAAAAAAATAAGAAGAACATGGTATATAACTCAGGACAACAGCCTTGGATTTAGTCCCTAGTCACACAAAAGGAAGAGGAGTAATAGTCAGGACTGTTTCTCTTGGTTTTAGAATTGGTATTACTTACATCCGAAATACTATGAAGTGGATCAGCTCCTTGGCTGACAAGTGCAGAGGAGGCCTGCCCCAGTGCTGCTGTGTGCTCCCTCATGCCCCTGCTGATCCCTTCACCTTTCTGGATATGGTGCTGTGAGACTGTCCTTTCAGTGCCAGGGAGTCTGGGGCAAGAAGACTGCCGTTAGCGCAAGGCTAACCTGAATCACATAGTGAAACACTACCTCAATTTTTTTTTCCCAAAGAACATAGCTCAGTGTTCTCAACTTCCATTATGTTCTAGTGTATGTCTCTGTACTAAGTTCCAAACCAAGAAACTGAGTCACTCCCTTCCCTCCATTCAGCTGTAAACACCACCTTAATGGTTACCCCAGCTTCCATTGTCCTAAAAAATAATAAAAGCCTGGAGGGATCACTGGCTCCCGCGAGAGGGGCAGCAAGGCCAGGCGCCTGTGCACAAAGGCACCTCTCCCTTTCAGCAATGAAGCCAGTTTTCAGGGCTCTTTGAGTGCTTCCTTTTCCCTGTTCCTGTTGCTGCCTTCTCCCTGATCCTCAGGAAGCCTTACTACTTACCACAGGCTGTGCATTTGGAAATGCTTTCCTCACAGGACACAAGAACCTGGACTTGGCCCACTCAACAATAACATGAGCTTGGGGGCTGGGGAAATAGCTCAGTAGAATAAGCGCTTGCCTGGCAAGCACAAGGACCTGAGTTCAATCCCCAGTCCCACCAAAATATAAATAAATAAATAAATAAATAAATAAATAAATAAATAAAATAAAAAATAACATGAGCTTTGTTCTTCTGATGCCCAAGTCATATTGTCATAAGCAGCTACATTCAATAGAAATACCATAGGCAATCAGACAGGACGAAGCCTGATCCTTGAGAGAGTCAGTACAGAAGATTAGAACACACTACCACAGGGGGTTGAGGTGCACTCATGGAAGACCAGGTCTCAAAACAAAGACAAACTGACTACATCTACTTCCTCAGGGACAAGCCATCATGATTGGTACTCTAAATAAGCAGCAATCTCCTGGGTGGGGGACCAAAATCTTGACCCATAGTTTTTGATAAAGGTCCTTGTTCTTTCCATGCACACTTGCTATGTGGCCTGCTTCCCCACTGGATCAATATTACCTAAGGAACTATACTTGCAATCTCTTTGGCTGACCATAGTTTGTCCCACCCTATACCCACCTCATGATTTTGCTCTATAAAACTTCCTTTGAGAATGGGCTCAAGGGCAACCCACTTTCTGGGTACCCTACTCTCTTAGAAGCTTTCTTTCCCTTAATAAGTATTTCCTACTCTAAACATCAGTTGTTCCTTATAATTCATTAAGTTTAAAGGACATGAACTCAAAGTATTAGAAATCTAGCAGGGTGGAGCTAAATATTTCCTTTCTGTCATTTGGAGGTCCTATATTATCCCTGTATCCATATTCAATCATATCAGCATGCTGTATTTGATCTCTCCTTTCCTTCTTTGTGGATATTTGAGCTCACTTTTGCCTTTTGGATGTTATGAATAATGTTAAAATCAATATTCATATACAAGTTTCCCTAGAAACAAAAAGCAGGTTGGTGGCTACTAAGGGCTCCAATAAAGAGGCAGAGGACACTGACTAGTTTTTAAGCTCAAGATCTCCTTCAGAATGATGACAAGGTTCTCAGAGTGTATTCTTTTTTTTTTTTTTTTTTTTTTTTTTTTTTTTTTTTTTTTTTTTTTTTTTTTTTTTTTTTTTTTTTTTTTTTTTTTTTTTTACAGGACCGGGGTTTGAACTCATGACCTTGTACTTGCCAGGCAGGCACTTGTGCCATAGAGCTACCTCTCTGGCCCCTCAGAGTGCATTCTGAGTGTACTTAGCACCACTGAACTGTGCACTTTGGTTAAACCAGTAAGTGTTGATGTGATAGGTCTTGTTATAGTGGTATCAAGACCGCAGCTCACCTCGTGCTTGCTTTCCCTTCTGTTGGAAGCCCCATTTCCCTGTCCACCTGCCTCCCTTGCTCAGACAACTTTGGAGTCTCCCCCTCGCTCAGTCCTTGCTGAGGCTTTGGCCCTAGGCAGCACTGGAGCTGGAAACTTGGAAGAAAGTGCCCAAGTTGCATATCGTATGGTAGAACCTAACCACACAGAATTTCTACCAAAAATCTATTGTCTCCCATCCTGTGCCTGTTCCTGTTGGTCTGTCTTCACCCAACTGCTGAACTCTTTCACAGTTTCCATCAGAATTGCTCCATTATATATAGCTGAATTCTCCTGATTCATTCTCTACTCTTGGTTTGGTTTCAGGCTGTCATGTTACACACCCACACACACACACACACACACACACACACATCCTGCCCAGTAGTTCAGTATGAGCAGCTAGGCAGAAAGTGCAAAGGTGGAGTCTTAGGAATAAGCAATTCCTTCCACAGAGGAAGAGAGAGATTCATCCAACTTTTTTTTATGTTTTTATACAAGGTTTCACATTGTATCCTAGGCTGAGTGGAACGTTCAGTGATCCTCCTGTCTCAGCCTCCTAAGGGCTAGGATTACAGGTGTGTACCACCATAGTCTTCAGTATCTAGCTTTGCATGGTTATTAAAAGTTGATTGTGGCGCACGCCTGTAATCCCAGCACTCGGGAGGCTGAGGCAGGAGGATCAGTGTGAGTTCAAGACCAGCCTGGGCTACAAACGTGAGCTCAAGGGCAGCCTGAACTGCATAGCGAGACCCTGTCTCAAAAAAAAAAAAAAAAAAAAAAAGTTGAGTATACATACAGCTGGTGCCATCACCTTGATATTTTTTTTAAATAATTTAAAAAGTAAGGAAAATAATGCAACACTAGAAACAATACAGAATTCAAAGAACAAGATGATAGAATTTTAACATGGCTGTTATATTGCATACTGTTGTCTTCAAAGTATCTGTTCAGATTGCCAAATATAAGCATTGTGAAATTGGTCCAAAACTATTAAGCATTAAGTGTTCCTTTCAAAAGGCCAGAAGAAATTCGGATACCATTATCTTAGCGATCTTGTGTACATTACGACTATGGCTGCCTGCTGATGCTCCCTGCCCACTTTCTCCCCCTCCATATTATATACATGTATGTATATGTCTATTTCTTTTTTTCTTTCCTCCTTTCCATCATCCCACTTTTCATTTCCTTCTGAGCAGATTCAAGAAACACTTTAGTATTTTAAGAAAATCACTGCAAAGCTCCCTATATCTGTTTGCCTTTATCTGCTCGCTGAGTGAAGCTTCTGTCTCAGAGGACATTTTGTGAGTTTTCTTAGCTACTGAGGGAAGGCTCTCCCTCATCTGCCTGATAATTAAACAAGGCCAGTGATAAGAATTGCAGACAAATGCTTCTTTTTTTGCATGTTTTTCTTTTTTCTTTCTGTGAGACAGGGCTTAGTGATTTGTGGTTCAGGCTGGCCTTGAACTCATGGTGATTCACCTGCCTTGGCCTCAAAAGTGCTGGGATTACAGGCCTGTGCCACCATGCCCAGTGGCAAATTCCTTTTAACTGCTTGGTACTACACAGATAAAAATGGATTTGTGCAGCGCATGGTGTTGCATATCTGTAATGCCTCCACTCGGGAGGCTGAGGCAGAAGCACTGCTGTGAGTTCAAGAATAGCCTCAACTTGTCAGCAGGTTCAAGGTCAGCCTGGATGGCATATCGAGGCCTTGTTCCAAAACAGCAACAACAAAAATCAGCCTACGTGCTAAAGGGAGTGTGCAAGTTGGAAGCAAACTCCAACACAGAAGTCTGTGGTCCCAGCATCCGGGGCTCACATGCCTGCAAAGGAGAAAGCAGGTGACCAGTCCTGACCTTCCTACTTCACAGATCTCTGGGTCGGTCTCTGGCTTGGAGATTTTTGTTTCTGATTTATAATTAAGTGTTTAAATTCAGAGAAGAGCAAAAGGAAATGGACCAAATCCTCAGATAAATGAGATTTACTTTCATTTATTGTCGGAGTCCCTTCTTGGTTCTCGTCTCGGCCCAAGAAGTCTAAACTTACAATCCTAAAACCACATTATTGGAATTCCACCAAGTTAATTCCAATCTACCACTCCCGGCGCAATCCACGGCAATAACAAAGACACTAAGACATATATATATAATTATTAGGGAGCCAAGGGGCCCTGAGTCCCGCCATGAAGATGGCTTTCTGGAGCCAAGAGAGCGACCCAGGGCTGCACTCGGATTTTATTCATTGGAGAAGAGGGAGTGGCTTGCGAAAGGGAATTGTGGGAAGAAGGTCAGCAATGAAGGGAGTTGTGGGAAGGTGGTAGGCACTGAAGGGGATTGTGGGAAGAAGGTGAGCACTATGAGATGGGCTAGGTAGGAGGCCTGCATTCACCTCTGCCATATTTAGAGATATGCCAAAGAAGTAATTTGCATTATGCTATTGTGATATCTAATATTTTGGGGGTCTGGCACTTCAGTTCTGATGTGTAATCTTTTAAAGCCCCAGAAAGTCATAGCCTCTATCTCAAGGCTCGATCCCAGCTGACACCGTGGAGCTTGCCTCTTCGTCTCTGTTATCAGGGAAACACGCGTGCCATCTTCAAAAATTACCACCAGCACCTCGGCTAGACCAATACACACTGCTTAAGGTCAACTGAAAGGATAATGAGAAGTCCTAGCCAGTTCTATACATTTCAATACAAGAGAATAGGGTCAGGCTCAGTCAAAGCGGAGACAGTCGCTTTTCTTTCAAGGAGAGCTGCTCAGGCGGTCCTCCACAATTCGTGTCTGGAGAAAGCCTAAAAGTCCGTGATACTCATTTGCTTGCTTGTTCATCCCATTTTTCCCGCTGGCAGCTTTGAGCTACCGCCCCTACCTTGGCCAGATTCAGCTGCTGGCTCTTTTTTTCCTCTGTTCCCTCTGAAATTTCTTTTGTTCTTGATAGAAGATTCCAAAGCTGTGTTCCCTGACTCAGCGTTGATTTGCAGGCATCTTTAGGCAAGCCTGCTGTACATGGCAAGCTCTTTAGAGACTTACCTAGCAGCCAGTGAGTCACTCTATGGGCCTCTGCATCTTCCAGATGAGAATTTTTAAAAATGGCAGCTATAGTGACATGTAGCCCCATATCTTCTAGCTTACCCATTCAAAATATACACCTCAAAATTATTCAGTACCCAAGCTTGGTGGTACAACCCTGTTATCTCAGATAGGAAGGTCAGAATTTCAGGCACAGTCTGGGCCATTTGGTTACTTGACAAGGACCTGTCTCAAAATTGAAAAATATACTTTGCAGGCTCACAGTGATATGCACCCATCCTCACAGTCATATTGAGAGCATGTCCCCCTAAGAAACCCCTTATCTATACCCACTCTCTCACCACTTCCCTCCTCCAATTTGTGGCAACCACTAATGTACTTCCTGTCTCTATAGATTTGCCTGTTCTGTGAGTTTTGTATAAATGGAATCCTATGGTATTCATCCCTTTGTGTCTGGCTTTTTTCACTTCCTACAGTTGTATTCAACCTGTGCCCTCCCATGTGTCCTTACTTGGTTTCCTTTGTGGCTATGCCACATTATGTGGATATGCCACATTTTATTTGTCCATTCATCAGTCAGTGGACATTTGAGTTGTTTCTATCTTTTCACTGTTGTGTTAACCTTCTGGCACTGTAACTAAATAACTGAGGTAAACAACTTAAAAGGAAGAATGGCTCATTTGGGGTTCTGAAAACTTTCAGGGTTGCAGAAGCTCCAGTCTGCGGTTGTTGGCTCTATCACTGTGGGCTTGTGGCAAGTCATCACAGCATGGTAGACCCATACAGCAGGGGAATCCGCTTGCTTCATGGCAGCCAAGAGGCAAAGGAAAGCAAGAAAGGGCCAAGACCCCAATAGTCCCTTCAAGGACATAATCCTCAGTGGCCCTCTTTTGCCTGGGCTCCAGCAGTGTCAAGCTAAGGGCCATACATTTAATACATGTGCCCTTGGAAAGACACTGCAAATCCAAACCTTGGTATCTGTAACTCTGCTGCAAACATTTGGTATGAATTTTTGTGTGAATATAAGTTTTCATTTCCCTTGAGTTTATATGTATCTTTTAATTTAATACTGATTCAGATTTAATCTGCATGTCTGTCCTTTGTAGACATGCCAAGTATATAGATGATGATGTAGGCTCATATCTGGGGCTAAAAAAAAGAAAAATAACTCAAAAGATGCTATTTAAAGGATACAGGATTCCAGAATTTGGAAGGCTGAGACCAAAGGGTCATGCATGAGCTTGAGACCAGCCTGAGCTAGTGAGCTATTTCAAGGCCAGTCAGAACTGCAAATGGAACTTCATGTCAAACAAAAACAACAAAAGTTTGTTGCCAAAATCCATGAAGATCTGAAAGCCAGTGCCTTCTAGTTCTTAGTATACAGTATCGTAGCAGGAGTGTATTCTGATATACTAGTATTCCTAACTTTAAAAAATTAAATGTTAGAAAGTCTTTTAATTAATTAGTACTATCAGCCGGGAGTGGTGGCACACGCCTGTAATCCCAGCACTCGGGAGGCTGAGGCAGGAGGATCGGTGCGAGTTCGAGACCAGCCTGGGCTACAAAAGTGAGCTCAAGGCTAGCCTGAACTGCACAGTGAGACCCTGCCTCAAAAAAAAAAAAAAAAAAAAAAATTAGTACTATCGATTTTAAAGCCCCTGCAAGCCGGCACAGTGGGCAGGGATTCGATCCTTGAGCCTGCTGTGCCAGCCCCACCCCTAGGGTGAGCTGAGACAGCAATTATGACTGGGCGTGGTGTCTGCCTATAATCCCAGCTCTTGGGAGACTGTAAACAGGCGGATCACTACAAGTCCAATCTGGTAGTGAGACCCTGAACACCCTGTAGACCCCTAAATAAATAAATACATGAATACATAAATAAATTATACCACTAAGATTCTCTTTATTATAGCAGGAGGATGCATAGCTCTCATACTGATCAAGACCAACACTTGTGGAAGGATCAGTATATACCATTATCAAAGAGAGCAACATGTCTAAGCTACCATATTTCATTTTGTGTTTATTTGTTTTTTCCATATTTTGTCTTCAAAACACCTACTTTGCAATTGAAAAAACTAAGATTTTTTTTTAAGTTGCATGATTTAGCAAATGATCAAGAAGAAAATGGAAGATAGAAATGTCTGCATCATCAACTTTTATTCTCAAGTGTTTTACTGTGCTAGCAAAGTAGATTAGACCTACCCTGCCTGCTTCCCTTATCCCCTTACTCCCAACTGCTGTTTTCACAGGTTTTGAATTTTATAGAACCTACAAATGCAATAATTGAAGCATGATTGGCAGATGCACAGGTAGGACCTCTCAGCCTGCGGGCACCCTGCACTTCCACCAGAACTCAGCCCCCACCCACCGCATCCCACACACAGTGACCAGCCAGGTATGCAGGAAGGACTGCTTGGCCTGTGGCCCTCCGCACTTCCAGCAGAACTCAGCCTCCACCCTCAACAGGCCCAACCAATGGACCGACCAGCGGGTGCGCAGGTGGGACCTCTTAGCCTGCGCCCCACACTGCCACTGGAACTCCATGCCCATCCACAATTCATGACTAGCAGGCACATAGGCAGGAACACTAGGCCTGCACCTTTGCACCACAAGCACTTGTTCCCTGTACAGAACCCAGCTCCAGCATCTGCTATCAAGCCCCGCAACAAAATTCTCTGCAGAGTGGCTTGGAGTCAGACCTTACCAGCTAACCCAGGAGCTGAGCATCTTGACAGAGGAGCACAGTGGGCTCTCCTCTAAGAGCTGCACGAGGGAGAAGTTGAGCACAGCAGCCAGACCCAGCCAGGTACATCTGGACAAGACCAAAGTTGGTATATCTAGACCCAACTTTCAGTAGGCACTAGCGGCATAACTTCACCAAAGTTCTGCACTGAAGATCAGAGATCACTGTTATACAGAATGATACAGTCAAGGAGTAAAATGCAATCTCAGATCCCAAGGTGACCCGCAAAAAATACAGGAAACACAACCATGGAAGAAAGTGGAAATTATGAAGCTGAAATGTCTGAATTTGTAGCATCTGAAGTAAACAAACAAATGCAGAAACATATAGAGGAACTCACATTGGAGGTAACCTCTGAAGTAGAAAGAAAGAAAGAAAGAAAGAAAGAAAGAAAGAAATCCTTGAATTACTAGAATCTGAGGTAAAAAAGAAAGAAACTAGCTGCAGAAAAGTATAGAAGGAATCATATCAGAAATAACCTCTGAAGTAAAAAAAGACAACTCTAAATTAATAGCACCTGAAGTAAAGTAACAACTACAGAAAGGTACAGAGGAAATGAGAGCAGAAATAATATTTGAAGTAGAAAAAGAAAGGATAACTATAATGAAAGACAATAAATGCCTTTAAAGAAGACATTGATAAAAAAAATTAGAGGAGAATATAAAAATGATGGAATCCTTCAATGAGTAATACAGGAAAAAAATAGATCGCATGAAACAATTCCAAAGAGATATACAATAAAATAAAATCTCAATTACAAGCTGGAAACGCCATATGAACAAATGTGAAGATACAATTTCAGAACTTGAACACATAGTAATAGCTAGTGAAAAGGTAAGAAAGTACCTCTTAAAAACAACCAGGATGCAGGAAAAAAATAACATGTGCAAGATGGTGCAAAAATGAACAATGTGGCATTAATAGGAATCAATGAGAAAGAAGGAGTCAATACAAATGATATAAAAAAAATATGGGCAGAAGAAATAGAAGAAAACTTCCCAAATATGAGAAAACAATCAGACATTCAGTAACTGAAGCATACAGAACTCTAAATAGCATCAACATGACTAAAAACACACCCAGACTTATAATAATCAAGATCCCATAAATCCAGCAGAAGAATAATATGTTAGAAGAAACTGGGGAAGAGAAAACAGATCACATTTAAAGGAAAACCCATCAGAATAACATCAGATTTCTCTTTACAAACCATAAAGTCAAGGAGAGAAAATAGCAGAGTACTTCAAGTCCTCCATGAAAACAAATTCCAGCCCATACTGCTACACCCCACAAAACTCTTCCAAGTATGAAGGAGAAGTGAAATACCTCCACAACAAGGAACAAATAAAGAATTTCATAATGTAAATCCATAAGGAATGAAAAGAGTGAAATTACTAAAGACCCAGCAGAGAGTGAAAGGATCATTTATAGCAACATTGAGAATCTGTACTTTGACAGAATTGAAGACACAGATGAAATGAACAGATTCCTAGAAAGGTACAAACTACCAAAACTGAATCAAGAAGATATAAGAACTCTCAATAACCCAATAACAGACAATGAAATACAAAATGTAATAAAAAGTCTACTTACAAAGAAAAGTCCAGGTCCTGATGGATTCACAACTGAATTCTATAAGAAATTTACACAAAATATAATCCCAGTACACCTCAAACTCTTCAATGAAATTGAAAAGGAAACAGTCCTCCCAAAATCATTCCTAGAAGCAAGTATTGCACTGATACCAAAGCAAGAGAGAGACACAACTAAAAAAGAGAACTACAGGCCAATTTCTCTCATGAACATAGATACAAAAATCCTCAATAAAATCCTTGCCAATAGAATACAGCAAATCGTCAAGATTATACACCATGACTAGGTAGGATTCATCCCAGAGATGCAAAGGTGCTTTAATATCTGCAAATCTCTAAATGTAATATACTATATCAATAGAGCTAAAGCCAAAAAACACATGATAGTCTCAATTGATGCAGAAAAAGCTTTTGACAAAGTCAAACACTCATTCATGTTCAAAGTCCTACAAAAAATCGAAATAGAGTGTCTCTAAATCAAACTGACAAAAGCCATCTATGACAATCCAATGGCTAGTATTAATTCTAAATGGGGAAAAACTGAAGTCTGTTACTCTGCAATCTGGTACAGGCAAGGATGTCCTCTATCACCACTCCTATTCAATATAGTTCTGGAATCATTAGCTATAGCCATTAGATAAGAGAAAGAAATAAAAGGAATAAGAATAGATAAAGAAGTTAAACTATCATTATTTGCAGATGACATGATAATCTACTTAGAAGACCCAAAAGACCCCACCAAGAGGCTACTAGAATTAATATGCAAATTCAGTAGCAAAGCAGGATACAAAGTCAACACCCAAAAGTCAGTATCATTCCTCTACACGGATAACAAACACACTGAAGGAGAAAACAGAAACAATACTTTTTACAATAGCATCCAAAACAATGAAATACTTATGAATTAACCTACCTAAAAGTTAAAGACCTATTCAACAAAAACTCTAGTACTCT
>PVJA010021262.1:8205-35923 GCA_004027025.1 Myocastor coypus
TCTCTCTCTAATACAGAGATTATTTCTGTTCTGTTCTCCTTTCTACTTTTGTGTAGTTGTTCCCCTACTTGGGATGCTATTGATTTAGGCATGTCTTTGTCAACTTTAGATATTATTTCTGCTCTGATGTCCTCTATACGTTTCTCCAGCCGTTTTTCCACTTCATGTATTTCTTTTTTTACTTCAGATGTTATCTCTGGTCTCAGATGCTCTATAAGTTTCTGCACTTGTGTGTCTGCCTCAGATGCTACCAATTCAGAGGTTTCATCTGTATAATTCTCATTTTCTTCCATAATAATGTCTTCTGTATTTGGTTTAGGTGGGCATGGGTCCTGAGATTGCCTCATACTCCTTGTTGTTATCATTTTGTATGGAAGCGACCTCTTCACTTTGGTGGTGTTATGCTGTGTCTATGGGCGTTTGGTCTGGGGACTCCAAGCTGGTTCCTCTACAGAGGTTCCTGACTCAGTGTTGGAGCTCTGGCTGCTAGCTTTTGTGAATCCTGGAGGATGTGGTCTGTAGGTGGAGGTGGAGCTTTGGGATTGAGTAGTCCTGGTAGGCTCGTGGACCAGATCGGTTGCCAAACGGGCTATTTGATGGGTTCAGTGCTGGAGCTTGGGCTGGAGGGGTTCAAAAAAGAAAGGGGGGAGGAGCGGGGAAAGGGAAGGCAGGCCAGGGATCTTGACCCAGCTGGTGCGTGGGCTGTGCTACCAGCTGGGACTCGGTCTGGACTGAAACAGGAAGTTAGTCACAGGAACGCGGAGGTGGGGCAGAGGGGCGCAGGGGGCTTACCCACGGCGGGCGCGCGGGCTCGGCTCCCAGCGGTGCGGTCTGGACATTGAACTCAGGATCCTGTGCTTGTGCTTATTCTACTGAAGTTATCTCCCCAGCCCCATGGTGACATTTTAGTGTTTAGGTCCTATTATATATAAACAAAGACAATATGACTTTTTTTTTTCCAAGTTAGGTGTGTTTTCCTTTTCTAGCCCATCTGATTAGAATGTTAAACAGTGTGTCAAATAGAATATAAATAGCAGGCCAAAGTGACCGAGCATCTTGACTGCCTTCCTACCTTACAGAAAGAGCTTTCAATGTTTTGCTATTCCGCAGGGGCTTGCAACACATGGCCTTTACTGTACTAAGGTACAGTTCTTCTGTACCTAATGACACAAAATTTTATCAGGTGTCCTTTCTGGTATAAATGAGATGATCGTAAGCATTTTTATCTTTCATTCTCCTAATGTAGAGTACCTCATATTTTGATTTGCTTTATCTTTGAGCTCTCCTAGTATTTTAGGTATAAACTGTCCTGGTCATGTGAATGTCCCTTTCAATGTGCTGATAAACATTTTGAAATTATTTCACTGAAGACACTTGCATTAATGTTTATCACATAGATAGGCCTGTAATTTTATTTCTCAAAAGGTTATTTCTAGATTGTGTTTCAAGATCAGGTGTGCCTTGTAGAATGACTAAAAATAATCCTTCCTCATCAAACTTTTTGTAAGGGTTTAGGAAGGAATTTTACTAGCTTTTCTTTAACTGTTGCATAGCATTGGCTATTGAAGCCATCAATGTCTGAGATTTTTCTCTGAGGAAAGACTTTTAATTACTGTTTCAATGCTCTTATTCATGACTGACATGGTAAAATTTTGTATTTATTCATGATTCAGTTTTGGTAGGCTGTATGTGGCAATTTTCCATTCCTTCCAGGTTGTCTAATGCATTAATATAATCTCTTATGATCTTGTACATGTCCTCTTTAATTTCTTTTTTAAAATATTCATTTTTAAGTATGTATGTATGTATGTATGTTATGGCTAGCTCAGCCCGCCCTGGGAATAAGGCTGGCACAGCATGTAGTGCCAGGGTTCCAACTTCAGTCCCTGCAGTTGCCTAAACTTGCCTAAGCAGGTGTTTTAGACCACTGAGCTATCTCACCAATTCCTTTAATTTCTGATTTATTTAGTACTTTTTCTTTGACTAGCTGTTTTTCAATTTTGTTTTGTTTTCAACAAGCAACTCTATTTCACTAATATTTTCTGGGAAAATGGAAAATGAGGAAGTTTGCAAAGTGTTCTGGAGATCATTAGTGGTTTTAGTTGCATAGAAATGGGTCCTGGGGCCAGGGAGATAGCTCAGAATAAGCCCCTGCCTGGCAAGTACAAGTCCTGAGAACAATTCTTAGTACCACAAAAAAAGGAAAAAAAATAAAAGAAGGAAAAAAATGGGTTCTACATACTACAATACTGAAGACAGTAAATTTTATGTCATATGTATACTATAATTAAAAATAAAAGAACTGGGGGCTGGGGAGATAATTCAGCAGTCTGAGGCCTGCCTGACAAGTGCAAGGACCCAAGTTCGATCCCTGATGCTGCATACCACACTGGCCATGTAGCAATATCCTGTATCAAATAAATAAATAAATAAATAAATAAATAAATAAATAAATAAATAAATAAAAATTTTAAAATCATAAAAAATAGAAACTTATAAATCCATATTTCAAGCTGGGCGTGGTGGCTCACGCCTGTAATCCCAGCACTCGGGAGGCTGAGGCAGGAGGATCGGTGCAAGTTCGAGACCAGCCTGGGCTACAGAAGTGAGCTCAAGGCCAGCCTCAACTGCATAGCGAGACCCTGTCTCAAAAAGACAAAAAAAAAAAAACAAAAAAACAAAAAAATCCATATTTCTAAGTGAAATAAGGTGAGGCTATAACCCACAATCTCCAATATAAAATAGTCTAGAAAATGGAAGCATAAGATGGTAGTAAGATCCATGGAGATTAGATGGCAGGAGAGGTGCTTGAATCACTGAGATGCAGGGTTATTTCAGGGCAATGGAACTGTTTTGTGTCATCCTGACTACGCAAGGAAAGTTCTACCTGCTGGGTTATTTTCCTTCCTTCCTTCCTTCCTTCCTTCCTTCCTTCCTTCCTTCCTTCCTTCCTTCCTTCCATCCTTCTCCTTTCCTTTTTTCTTTCGTCTTCCTCTGAATTGGCTGTAAATAAATAACTAAAACAACTATTCATCCATAGCGAGTTGTTGCTCTGAACTTTTCTTCATCTTTAATTGGTCCAAGGTAATGCCACAGGTGACCAAAGGTGCTGGTTCAGGAAGAACCATCGGCATGGAGAGAACCGATACAACGGCAGGTTGAGACACTGACTAATGCTGCTCACTCCTTCCTTCAGCTCCTGCTCAGTTCCATTCTGCTCAGAATGGCATTGTGCACATTCAATTTTATGGCTGGGTAGGCTATCTACTATTCAGTTCATAATAGGCAGTTGGGGGTACATAGTCACTTAGTGCTCGAGTAGCAAAGAACATCTGATTTTCTGTGAGTATAATTTGTCAGAAGAGGCAAGGCCTTCCTGAAAAGTCCTTGGACTCTGAGCTGTTATTTTAATATTCCGACTTGCTAAACAGACTCACCTCGAGGGAGATCTTCTAGGCCATGGTGCCAAATGCCAGGATATCTTATACAGTTGCCTGTAGTGGACGCAGACACATTTCCTGCTTATAGACATGAAAACAAGGAGCTTAATTGTTATAGTTAGACCTGAAACGTCTTACAAGTTGCATGTGTTCAGAAGTGGGGGTTTTAAACATTATTGGATCCTGAGGGCCCTTAACTTCACCCATGGATTCACCCACTGATGAGATCATAATCTGATGACACTATGGGAAAGTTGTAGAATTTAGGAGTTTGGTGCAAGGAAAGGAGGGAGGGAGGGAGGGAGGGAGGGAGGGAGGGACCCGAGGTAGTAAGGGGCCAGTCTAGCTGGCCCCTGTTCCTTCCTGCCTGGCTCTTTCCATCTACTTTCCTGCTTTCAGGCTGGTGGGAGGGAGGTGGATAGCTTTTCTCATCTCACTTTATGAAGCACAGAGGACAAACTCTGCTCCTTTCTGTCCTTACACAGACACAAATCCTACCAAAGGTGCTCTGCTCTCACGGCCTAATTTAATTCTGCCCTTACCTTTCTGACAGTCAGCCACTTTCACTCAAATAAACTTGAGTTCTGCCCTGTGGTGCTCCTGTGAAATCAATCCTGTTTTCAGAAAATACATTTTAAAAAATTCTACTCCTTCACTGTCTAAAAACTATAGCCAGCATTACTCCAGACACTATGGATGGTATTTAAAATATCTATTATGTAATATTTAGAGGAACGTAATGTGTTTATGTGTGGGTTGTTAATAATGTAAAAGACTCTTGTTGCAGATAGTATTGCTTAAATAGTATTTACTTGAACTTCATTACAAATCATCTAGAAAAGCCTGCAGGGAAGGACTGGGATAATTACTGTAAATTACATTTTGTAAGCTGGGTTTTGGCTCAGTCTAACTAATCACTCATCGGTAGCTTGTACCTTAGGAGAGAACACTGACTTACCAAAGCAATGAAGGTAATATATATTGTTTTTATTACTCTCTAGTCCTTAATCCTACACAAACAATAAATTCAACAAAGGTTTCTCTTCTACTTACCTGCTATAAACTATTTTACTTTTGATTTTTTACTATCACCTTAGGCAAATGTAGAATACAAACATAATTCTCAGCTTTTGGAGACTGTTAAATTTTTGAAAAGAATTTTAAGTATGCACCAGACTGTCAAATGTAACAATATTTTGTTTAAAATGTAGAGGCTATTGAAAAGTTAATTTGCCAATGAAGGAAAAATTCTGTGCTTTTTCTGTAGTATGACTGACGTACAAGATATTATACATGCTTAGTGTATATGTTTTCATGAACATAGATATAGATACAGATATAGATATAGATATAGATATAGATATAGATATAGATATAGATATAGATATAGATATATAGATATCCTCTAATACCATCACTACAATTGGTAGTAAATATATCCATAACCTCAAAAACGTGCTGTGCTCCTTTGTAGTTCTTTTTCCTTTATTTTTTGTTTAAGAACACTTAACATAAGACTTACCCTTTCAACATATTTTAAAGTGCATAATATGGTACTTTTACAATTACTGTGCTTTTGCCAGATCTCTGAAACTTATTTATCTTTCATAACGGGAGCTTTATATATGCTGGATAGCAATAACACAGTTGTGAAAATAGCATTCTTTTTCCTTTGTGGCTTCAAATTTCTAAGGACTAATCCCCCAAATAAGCACCACTGCATTAATCAAACTACTTTTCACATCATGCTATTTTTATTTATGCTAGTTATTTTCTCTTAGCACTGAGGTTTTTAAAATATTTTGCCAGATATTTTTATTAAATATGGTCCTGTATTCAAGATGTCCTATATATGAGAACTCTATATTCACAGACTTCTATTATTGTGACTACAAAACAAAACTGATTAGAATATGTGAATACTACATTAGCCTTTGAACCAAGCCCACCTAAAGGAAGTTCCTGAAGTGAGGGAAATGGCGCATATCTCTCATCCAATATGGTTGTCAACTATTACCAATAGTGACCAAGTTCTTGTGATATAGCATATACCACTGAGGAATTGAATTTTTAATTGTATTGAATGTAAAATAATGTCAATTTGAATAATATTATAGTTTACATCTCAACGTGCTCCCAGAGCTTCATGCATTGAAAAGCAAGGCATATGGAAGGCAACTGGGTTGCAGAGCGCTGAATGCTTGCTGTCAGAGTTGGGTCCCGGCACAGCGGGAGGTGTGCGCCCTTTCGGGTCTGAGCTGGCAGTGTGTGCCTCTATTCCTAGGTCTTGCCTTCTTTCTCTTCCTCCTGGCTCCCATGATATGAGCGGCTCTTCCTCCACCGTGCCCCGTGCCTCACCGTCTGCTGCCTGGGAACCCAATACCTAGACTGAAACAAACCTTTGTTAGTTTTAGTTATGGTTGTTGTGTATTTAGTCACAACACTGAAAAGGATGACCAAGACAAAGAGTCACCTGAGGACAGCACAAGTACAGAACATAAAAGAGCAAAACTTCAAGTAACGGTAAGAGAAACTCAACTCTGTTACAACTCTGGAATGAGAATGTCCTGTCCCTGAGCTCAGATGGGGCTCATGAAAAATGATGGTTTCAATCTCAGGGCAACAGAGGCAGCCCACACTGATAAACTGCTCTCCATTCCACTAATCTTGGGATTTCAGGAAAATATATGGCTCACGAGGACTCCTTATACTCTGAGTGTTGTATCCTCCACGGCTGCTTCCATATTTACTCTCATTCCTACAGTTGGTGTAGCTGAATAGCTTAGTGTCACTCCTTTTCTAATCATAAATTATCAAAAAAGCTGATCAATAAAATTTAGATTCAGGGAAGGATTCGGAAAGGGGAAGTAAAAAGGAGTAAGATATATATATCTTCCTCAGTATAAATGTATGTTTTGGATATCATAAACATACACACTAATAAAGAAAAGAAAAAATATTTTACTCCATTATTTTCTAAATTATTTTAGAATAATTATTTTAGAATTATTATAATTTTTATAAAAATTATATATAATATAACATATAAGATATATTTATATAATATATTACTATATCTTATATATTAATTTTTATTAAAATTATATTATTATGATAGATAATAAAATTATTATAAATTATTTTAGAAAATTATTTTCTAAATATTATATTGATGTGTTCATTGAATGCTCAGGAAGTAGCGTTTTAGTTTCATTTGGTTGGCTTTTGTGTGGGCAAGTGTTTTTCTTCTTTAATAATAGGACAGTAAATTCTAACTGTTAATAAGTCTTTGGGGGCTTGCTACCTCGAAGCAACAACCTTTCGCGTCAGCTGTCCTCGCCATAATTATCATGAAATGTGACTGTTATCCTCTCATGTCCAAGCCAGCTGTTGCTCAGACAATACTGAATCTCCAGGTGCACCAACACGTGAAGCACAACTAATATCCAAGGGCAAAGAATATAAGAAAAGCAGTTGTGCTGCACAAACTGTGACGCCACATCAAGGGTAGATATTTAGTTTATAGCTGTTAGCATGTTTTTTAAACCTCTTATATTTGATAGCTCCTTGAACACTGGAGCAGTTTGGGGATATTAAGCATTTTTATATTTAAAAGTCCCCAAATGTTTACAACATAAACATTGTGTAACACAATGGTTAGAACCATACAATTAATTTGTTAATTAAACAGTCAAGTTTAGCGTGGTAATGTCAAGCACAAATCATAAATGTTCTCATTAGCCTTCTAAATTGGTATTTCATTAATCAGCATGGGAAATCTGAGCGATCTATCACTGCAAGGTAGACCAGTAGGAATTTCTGACCTTTCTTTATTTCTGGTTCTGATGTGACTAGTTCTATCAACATGCTTCACTGAAGCACCCAAGTGTTTAAAGGGAAAACGATGTAAGGAAATCTTGAGAGAAATAATTAGAGGACTACTGAAGTAGAACAATTAGGCTGGCAGCTGTTAAGCGTTAACAACCAGATTTTATTTTTCTCAGTAATTGTGTTTCTCAGATGTTTTCAAAAGTTCTTTGTCAAAAGACATATTTGAATTTATACAACCAGTGTTCAGCACCTGATTTTTTTCCCAGGGTGAGTTCGTCTTCTTTTCCATTGTTAAACATCTTCAATGCGCCAGGCATACCTGCTGTCTTGTTGCCTGGCTGTTTCACCCCCTGCTAGAGAATTTCATCTCATTACTCAGCTGTGAACTTCTCCTCAAAGGTCGCTCACCCTTTATGAACTACAAGGGAATTATACCCCTCCCCTTTCTCCCTAACATGTGTTGAAAGCTTCACTGCACACTCCATCTCAAGCGACTCTCACTTTACGGTGTTTCTGACGCCACACTACTCTGCACACATTTTAATCTCTGCCTGGGATAGCAAGAATGATACCTCGTGCGTAGGCAACTGTTGTGCTCTGCTCTCTCAGCACCCTTCTTTGCTAAGGCTTTATTGGAGAGAAAATGAGGGCAAATCTTGCTCCACCAGCCACTGGTGAGGTTTGGATATTACAAATGACTTTGGGAAAGTTTACTTTTTATTTTTGCTATTATTTTTATTCTAAGGAGTAAAAGGTGGTGGTGTGCTCAGGTCTCGCTTCTGTCCTTCTCTGGGACAGGAGCTTTTGTTCTCCTAATAAATACATTTTGCTCTTAAACCGCCCAATAAATGAATAAAGAATAAAAATAAAAGACAAAAAACAAAGGAATGTACAACAAGATGAACGGTGCAAAATTTCAAAAAAAGAATAAAAAATCAACAGTGGTTGTTGTGTTACAAGTTGTTATCACCAAATCTTTTGCTCAGACTGCCAGATACAGGCATGCAACACGGGTCAAACAATGGAATATTAACTATCTCTCTCAATAAACCTTAAATTTTTTTCTTGTTCTTCTTATTTTTTACTTCTTAATTTGTTCTAAAGAGGTTTTGGACTTCTTCAGCAAGACAGTGAATATGTGAGCCTGGCTCTTTCAGGAGATTAAAAAAGGATTTCTCATTACATTTGTTCTTGATTAAGACATCAAGTGGTAGGTTTTGATAACAAGTGCATCTGTGTTAAAATACACATCACATAGAGACAAAGGAGTATCTCAGTGCCAGAGACCTCATCTGTCTAGCGTGCTCTGAAGCCCTAGATTTGACTGTAATGTTGCAAAATTATCACACAAAGCTTCCTTTCTTTACAACTGCTAAACGTGCAGGTCAGCCTCATAGGATGCATTTGTCATCTGGTACAGTCTTCCCTGCCATCTATAAGCTTGACTCTGTTTCGTCAATGTGACATGCTTCTACCCAGCACCTCCCATTCCACATATCCTTTCGCAGCTCCTGACAACCACTGTCCCACCATCAGCAAAGTAAATAAAGACTGTATTCCTTGCAGAGAAAACAAAAGGGAAGTTACCATGGAGGAGACTGAGACAAAGCAGTTGAGTTTGAAAGCCCCTGAGCACAACACAGCACACTGGTTTATATGAGGATCTCCTCTCAGCTCCACGGCTTATTAGATCCAAAACCAAAGTAAAATTATTCTGAGATTCATATTCCTCACTATTAGTTCTATTATTATCCAGGAATAACAATTTCTACTTTCTAAACTATTTTTTTAATAAAAGAGTTATCAAGATTAAATGTTAAAGCAATTAAAACACTTGAAAACATTCCTGGCATATGGTGAATACTTTCACGGTGTTTGTCAAACACTGTTATGTCTACATCGCTCTTTTCCTTGGCTCAATTCTTCAAGAAATGAGGCACAGTCAAACAGCTGTTTCCCACATGCATCCAGGAATCATTTTAGAGGGTGAATTTAGGAGGTGACACTTCCACTTTGTCTTGGCAGTTTGGCATAGGTAGGCGAGGGAGGGCTGTGCTTTACTTAATCTCCTGAGAAACACTTCGCTTCAGGCATGGCAACACTCAGAGTTCGTACACTCTGGAAGAGGAGGCATGGAAATGCACTGAGGCACTGACTGGCGGGCTGGAAGAAGGAAGTGCTGCCACCTTGAGAAAGAGGTTGTTTCCACCAAGGTCACAACCCAACCTGAGAGGTGCCATAGAACCAGTAAGACCCAAGGAGAGGCAGCTAGAAAGACACCTGCTGAGAGCTTGACCCTCCCAAGACAGAATAAATAAAAAGTTTCATTGTCCTTGACATATCATAAAAGGTAAAACAGAAGGCTGGATTAGGGGCAGATATTCATAGCAACATGAAAAATGAGGGGGATCCAGGTATTAATTGGCCATATGTATACTGAGTTGTTAACACAGAGCTCAAGCCAGAATGCAACAGTACTGTCCCAGCACTTGAGTCCAGAATTATCCAGGCAGGAATTGAAATGCTTTTTCTTGAGGGATATAAACATATAAGACTAAAGACCTAAATATACTAACATTGATCACTGCACACACACATACATACACACACACACACACACACACACACACACACACACCTAGTTAGAATACCCAGTAAGACTATGTTGAAAACACTGCACTTAAGACAGAAAAAATGTGATCAAATATCTTTTAAAAAGCAAGTAATATACAAATTAGAGATGAGCAAAAATATAAGCAATGTAATTAAAACAGTTTGTATTAAAAGAATGTAGCATTATGTTAAAAATATAGAAGATTGCTGTAAACATTATCAATGAGATAAGAGATGAACATTTATCCATTGTTCTGGATCAGGTAAAAATATAAAGAAACACTAAGAGAATACAAAATGGAAGTTCACACTGGAGAATTGGAAATATTTATAAATTGTTATGAAGTTGAGAGAATCTTAAAAAAGAAAAAAACATAAAGAAGTGGAAGGAAGAGAAAGTAAATAGTTTAAACAGTTCTCGAACTATGTAGCAGGAAAAATCAAGGGAAGATACTATTAAAAATTAATTAGAAAAAAAAATTAATAGAATTAACCTTTTGCAGATTACAGGCCTAGCATTAGGAATGGAAATAGATGTATGTATTATACATTTTTTAAATAATAGAAATAAAGAAGAAGGGACAGTGAGATGGCTCAGCGTTCTAAAGCGCCTGCTTAGGCAAGCTTAGGCAACCACAGGGACCGAAGTTTGATCCCCAGCGCCACATCACATGCTGCACCAGCCCCACCCACAGGGCACACTGAGCTGGCCATAAATTAATAAATAAATAAATAAAGTTTAAAAAAAGAAATAAAGAAGCGAGTCTACGACATTATGGAAAGAAATAAGGATAAAGCCACACTATTTATATACAAGGTATAATAAACCAGAATAATTCAAGTTATAACATTAAAACAGAAAAAGATAACAAAGCTTCAAATGTACAAACAGAACACAGACAAGTGTCAAATACTTAGAAACACACATAGTCTTAAAAACCGCATGTTCTATGCATGTTTTCTTACCAAAGTTGTGACACAGATGATGTATTAGATCAGAACTAGTTTATAAACTGATAAAAAGACAAACTACCAAGACAGGACAGCCACAAACAGGAGGATGAAGAGAGGAGAGCCCCAAACTGGCAGATGAATTCAATGACAGAGAGTGTGATGAGGACCATGGGCAGATGCCATGAAACTAGGACTGGATCTTGTGAGCCTCCCCTACTCTTGTATGTATTACCCTTTTAAACTTGAAACAAAATGCCTTAGCAAGGTTGACTCAAATCTATATTTTCAAGGGCTGGTGGGGTACTCAGCAGACTAAGCGCCTGCTTTGGCAAGCACAGGGACAAGGGTTCGATCCCTGGCCCCACTTGCCACGCCATCCTCATCCCTGGGCACACTGAGCCACGGCAGAGTTTGAGTGTGGTGGTGCATGCCTGTAATCCCAGTGCTGGGGAGGCTGAGACAGGAGGATCACTAGAGTCAGCTGAGTAGTGAGACCCTGTACCAAATCCATACATGACAAAAAAAATTATATTTTCACTTGACTGATTGTATCCTTGTATTGATGAAGCTATTCCTCATTTTTTATATTATGCTGGCTGGGTCACTTGATAACTGATTCCTCTCTCAGAAAAGTAGACCTTGACCTGCACTAAGGAGTAGGATACTACTCAGTAGGATAATTGTTTTTGGAAGTCCAGTACCTAGTCTATGTTCTAGGCATGGCTGAAATCCCCAGTTTTTTAATCTTTATGATTCCTACAGCATTTCTATGTCCCTATCTAATGAATTCCCCAGATAAGGTCCTCTTCGGTTCTCAGTTTGAGTCAGACTAGGCTCCACAGGCTCTGTTTATTTTATCTTCTCCTAGATCCTTCTTTTAAAAGCCATAGGTTAGTTATTTCTTTTTGCAACTATACATATATATATATATATATATATATATATATGTATATATATATACACATATATATATACATATATATATATATATATGGCCATTTATGGGCATAAAATAATTAGCAAGAATACAAAGAAAAGGAGATGGGGATATGATTAGAAAATAGCAGTTAAGAAAGTCTGAGACTCAGGCAACAATCTATATCCTGTCTTAAGTAAAGAGGGTATCAAGTGAATAAGTACTTGTGCTACTGTTATTAATCTGTAAAGTCCATATAAACACTACCATGTTATTCAAAAACAAATTTTACTAATTGCAGCTACAAAGAAAAATAAAAAAGGGATGGCCAGATAGCTCAGCGGACTGCTTAGGCAAGGGCAGAGACTGGGCTTAGATACCTGGAGTGCTGTGCTGGCCCCTGGGGAACACTGAGACAGTGATTGAGACTGGGCGTGGTGGTACGCGCCTTTAATCCCAGCAATGGAGAGGCCAAAACCAGAAAAATCACTACCAGTCTGATCCATGTAGTGAGGCCTTGTAGACCCTGTACACCTTGCACTAAATACATAGAAACATAAAAGGAAGAAAGAAGAAAAAATGAGAAAAAAGAAAACAACAGAGGAAGAAAAGAAGAAAGGAGGGAAGGGAGAAAGAGAGAGAAGGCAGGAGGGAAAACGAAAGAAATAGTAGCAGCATGAAAATATTTTTTCATTTTTCTTGTATATTTAATATATCTCTATTAAGTATATATTATCTACAAACTTATTCCTGATGACTCTTTAGCTTATTTTCTCTACAACTCTTAGTATTCCCTTGACCTAATATCATTTTGGTTCCCTGGAAATTTTAGTCTGCTATGTTTTAGTTCTGTTATTGAAATTTATATCCATCTGACTGAATGCAGACTAAAAGCACTTTTTAAGATTTCGGTGGAGAACATACTACATAATTTTGCCTTACAGGTTTATGTTTTCAAGGATATGAATATATGGAGAGAATTTACTTACCTAGAGTTTCCACATGCATGAATTTAAAGTATCTGCATATTAAATTTAAAATATAGTCAACAGAGTTTGATGTTTTTTCTAAAGGAGTAAGGAAAGAATCCCTAGACAGAGTCCCAGTTACCACTGTATGCACTAGCAGTCTATAGTTTATGTGTTTTCCATAATTTACCTATTCTAAAACCAGTTGAAGTCTACGTAATACAACTTAAGTTTTGTTCAGCACATCAAAATATTCCCACAAAATATTCTTAAAAATAAATTGATGGCTTTATTGGCTTAACAGTTTAATTTTTAAGTTCAAACAGCTGCTATAATTCATCCTTAGCCCTCATACAGTTCAGTGTAGCTAATTTTCCATCTAACATGAGGTGAGCAAAATTATGAGCATCGTTGTGATAAACTGACATCAAAGCAACCCAGAAATCACGCAAGCTTTTGATCTGTATGATAACTCCAAACCAACTCTTCAAAAGTTCTACAGTTTTACTTTGCCTATTAGAGGAAAAAATTGAGGTCTACAGACACTCCTTTACCTGCTCGACTCATAAGTTAGACTGTGATCCACAGGCTTCACTCTGTGTCTCTTCTCCTGAACCCTTCTTTTAAAAGCCATAGTATCGTCATTCCTTCTTGAAATTAGGTTTGCCTTTGCTATGTATTTTTTCAATGCTCTCTTTACTTATGCTTGTGTAAATAGCAATATACAAGATCAAATCACAAAAATAAACAACATTGTTCTAATGAGATCTGGCTGAATTTAAAGCCTGAGCTCTCCAGAGATACCACAAGAAATAAGAAGAGAAGACATCTGGGATGACATAGCCAGGATCAGAGCCATAAAGGGAGGTCAGAGAGCTTCAAAGTCCTGAGCTTGGAGACATGTGGCTCCAGTGGTCTCTGAGAAGTACAGAGTGTAGAAAACCAATTAACTTACAATTTGAATGTGGCCTTCCTGTCTTAATAGTAATGATAAGAGCCAAACACACCGATAAATCAGCCGCTCTTTGGGGCTTCTTGGAAAGGTGACAGCACAGGGCAACCTCCACCTTCAGTATTGAGCAGGGGGAAATGCACACTGAGAATCCAAGTTTATCAGAGCAAGCAGAGCACACACCAGCTACCAGGAGGTGTCAGTACTTCTGGGATGAGAAAGCCTGGACCGCAACAGGTAATGTCCCAGACATTCACTGTGGACAAGCCTGAAAGTGGACAAAATCTGTGGGGAGACTCAATGATGCGAGGGGCTACTTTTCTAAGTTTGACTTCCAGGAGCTTGATAAGGTTCTCATACTGAATATCTGAGAAAAATCTTCAGGAAGCCAGGAAGAACGTCAATGAAGGAATGAGAGAAGATAGGACATAAATTTCTTAACTAATTGAGAAGATGAGCTTTCTTTAAGTAATAGAAAATGAAGTATTTGTCTATATATGAGTGAAAGAAATGAATACTACAATAATACAAATGGAAAGATCAGTATAGTTTTATATATGAGGATTATTATAAAGGTCACTACTTGTAAAGCAGCACAGGGTTGTATAAAAATGGATTTGGATTAACTGTAAATATGTAACACAGATTTCAGATAAAAAATCTCAAGCCATTAAACTGTACCTTATATTATTAGAAAGAATAAAAAATACAAATAAATTTAAAGCACAAATAAATACATATAAATTCTCAGTTAAAATCATGAAAGGAGGAACAGGAATGGAAGGGAAATATAAAAAGAAAAGAACAAGAGTAGCAACTCTAAAACAACTTTAAAAATCTGCTATTTATTGAACAAACTATGTTAATAATCAGCTTGAATCATTGGGGTCTAAATGTACCAATTAAAAGATACTTCCAGAATAAATTAACAAGCAAGCTTCTACTGTATGAAGGCTATAAGAAATCTTCACGTAGAAAGACATATAAGCACAAAATAAGTGAACAAAAAACAAAGCATTTAACATTTAATCAAAAGAAAGAATACTTATAGTAGTTCCAGTCACTTCAAACTGATCCTTGCAGTTGTCTTCAAAACAAATGGTTTTCAGTGACAAAGCAGGACTTCACTGTGTGATAAAAGTGCGAACTCTCCAAGAAGACATAAAGATCTTGAACATGTATGCATATAATGACCAAACTTGGGCAACCCACTAGGGTTCCCCTTCTGTTCCCCCCTTGGACAGAAGCTTTCTTTCCCAATAAATATTCTATTCTAAAACAAATGACCAAACTTAAAAGCATGACAGAGAAAAATAGCAGAATAACAAGAACAAGTAAATTAAGTATTAAAGGTGGAGACTTCAATACCACTTTATCGGAAATGTACAGCTTAAGCAGAAAAATTTTCAATAAGAAAACTGTTGACTCTTTAGAGGCAGGCAGGACATAATCATGGTATGCAATATGCAACTGAAATCCTCAAAGCAAGTGAGAGAGCGAAGAGGAGATTTGCATTATTTGGAGTAAAACTGGGTGGATGTGTTTACATTATTTTATTTCTTAAGGTTACTGTCAAAATAGTGTGAGGTATTAAATAATGGCATCATTCTAAAATAGATTACATACTAGCCCATAGATCATGCTTAAGTATATGCAAGAAAACATAAATTATCCCATGTATATTATCTGATCACAGTGCAACGAAACTGGAAACAAATGACAAAGGAAACCACAAAAAAAAAAAATGTAAATTAAATAACACCCTCCTCAACAACCAATGGGTTACAGAGGAAATTAAGAAATTAAACAATATCTACAGTTTAATGAAAATTCAAACACAACCTATCAGAATTTATGGAATGCAGTGAAAGCAGTTCTTAGAAGGAAATTTATAGCTCTGAATTCACACATTAAGAAAACAGAGTGGGACTACATAAATACGCTAATGTTGCACCTAGATCATCTAGAAAAGCAAAAGCAAACGAAATCCACAAAGGAATATAGTAAACTCAACACCGCTAACCGCTGGATGCAACTGAAATTGACAGAGTAGCTCAGCTTTTAACAGAATAATCTACATCCTTCCTAAGCTCATGCAGAACATTCACAAAGACATATCACATTGTAATCCACAAAACAAACATTGCACTTAGTGAAACGTAAACAGTCTGACCTCACATCACAACAGGATTAGAAATACATACAAATTAAACAACACACTTCTCAACACCACGAGTCAAAGGCGAAACTTCAAAATAAAGTAAAAAAGTTATTTAGCAACCAATGAAAACAAGCATACAATTACCAACTTGTACAAGAACACAGTGTCTGGAGAAAAACGTCAAGCATTGAATATTCACAACAGAGAAGATCTGAACTCATCTATTTAAGATTTCTCTTTAGAACATAAGAAAAGAAATACTAAATGAGTAAAAGAAAATAAGAAAAATTAAAGCAAAAATAAATGAGACACAGGGTCGGGGAGACACCTCAGTAGAATAAGAGCTTGCCTGGTGAGCGCAAGGACCTGAGTTCAATCCCCAGTTCTGAAAAAAAAAAAAAAAACAGTGAAACAAAATCAAAGCTCAACAAAGCAAAAACATGAAAACTAATTCTGGATCTTTAAAAAAATTAAGTAACACTGGGGCCATGGAGAGAGCTCAATGGAATAAGTATGTGCCTGGCAAGCATGAGGTCCTGAGTTCAATCCCTGGTTTGCAAAATTAATTAATTAATAATATGAAGTAAGTGACATGGAAAAGCTATTAGCCAGGCAAACTAAGAAAAGAAAAGCAAAGACTTACATTAACAATACTGAATGTGAAAGAGGAAAGATCGTGACATGATTAAAATTAGAAATGAAAGACAAAATGTGATTACAGATCGCACGGACTTGAAAAAGATAATACAAGATGACTAGGAATAGTTTTATGCCATCAAATTTTGCATGGATGAAATGGACTAATTTCTTAAAATATAAAATACATTGAAATTCATACAGTAAGAAAGGGATACTCTCAGTGACCCTTATCCATCAAAGGAAATTAAAGTGTTATTTATTAACCTTCAACACTGAAAGCACCAGTCCTGGATGGATTCACTAGTCAGTTGTAGCAAGCATGTAAGAAACTATATCAATTCTCTGTAATCTTACAGAACATTGAAGCCTAAAACATCCGTCTATAAAACCCCATAATTACACTAATATCCTAAACTGACAGAGTCATTAACAATAAAATACTATAGGCTAATAGACATAATAAACACAGAAGCAAAAATCTTGCACAAGCTTTTAATGAAATGAGTAACTGCAACTCCAACCAAAATAGCAGTAAGGGGCCAGGGAGATAGCTCAAGCACCTGCCTGCCTGGCAAGTGCAAGGTCCTGAGTTCAAACCCCGGTCTCGCAAAAAAAAAAAAAATCAGTAAGATACTTTGTAACTAAAATTTATATGAAGAGACAAAAGGTCCAGAACAGCCAGCAGAACCCTGAAAAAGAAGAAAAAAAGGCTAAATTCTGACACTCTGACTACAGAGTTACAACACTCAAGACGGTTTTATATTCCTATAACAGAATAGATAAGTAGAATAAAATAGAACACCCAGAAATGAACTTTCAGAGGCATAATGAACTCATCTCTGAAGAGAAACAAAAGTTCAATGTGACCAAATTAATCTTTTTTATGAATTCTAGGGCAGGGTTTACAGGATCTATAGTGTCTCATTACATAGATCGTACTCGTAGTGACTCCCCAGTATTGAGCCTTTCAAGCGCTGGGATTACAGGTGTGTGTCACCACACCCAGCCACAATGCCATCTCAGCATGCCCTGGGGTCAGAGGTGGCACATCATGTGGAAGACTGAACCCCAGTTGCTGTGCTCTGCTGAAGCAAGTGCTTTAGTCTGCTGAGCTATTTGGCTAGCCCTAAAATTAATCTTTTAAGCAAATTGTCCTGAAAAAATGAATATGCACGTGAAAAAAAAGTAAATAAAGCAAATATTTTGCATTTTACAAAAATTAACCTTTAAAGAATTTAGCAGACTATGTAAATGAAGAAACCATAAGAATGGCATGTGGTCTTTTGCAGTCGGACTCCAGAGCTAGGAACATGTGTAACTCCTTAATATTAAGCTAAGGTACACTGAATACAGTTTATTCCAGATTGGAAGAGGTTACCTTTTGTCCTGATATGGACATCTTTATTCCCATCATGAATCACTAAGATCTCACTAATCTCACTGCCAATCAGGAACTCCTCCACCCCACTCCCCAGTAAGACCATAAAACTGTGCTCTGTGAAATTCCAGACCTGCCCACATCCTTACTGCAGTTTCTTGGTGCTATGCATCTGGTTCTCATCCAGTGGGATTGCGACTGATTCAAGTCATAGCGTTTTTCTTAATTGCTGAAATGTAGAAGCAACCAAGATCTACCCCAGCAGGTGAATGTATGTATAAATTCCCAACAAAGGAATGTTGTTCAAGTCTAAGAAGAAATGCTTTATCAAGACATGTTGAAAGACTACATACCATAGTTCAATTATATGAGTTTCTGGACAAAAGAAAACAAGGCAGAGACTGAAAAGGAATTAAGGGAAGTAAAACTATCTTGTGAGATACAGTGGCAGGTGCTTGTCACTATACCTTTGTACAAATCGATAGAATGTCTATCATCCTGAGTGAACCAAAACAAACTATGGACTTTTGGTCACAAAATATGTACATGAGGATCTATGAATTATCAGTGCACTGCTGCACTAGAATTGCTATTAATGAGGGAAACAATAATTGTAGAGAAGTGAAAGGTGAAACCTGGGTGGCAGAACTCATGCAGTACCAGACCAGACAGACCGACATGAGTAGAGCAGGTTTATTAGAAGCCCATGCAGGCACTGCCTACCAACGAAGGCCGCACTGACCAAAGGGGGACAGGAGACTTTACAGGATCTTTCAAGGATGGTGATTGCAGACTAGAACAGACAGATCACAGGTGGACATCATTTATCTTCTTTGTTTACTTCAGAAGGGTGTAAGCTGAGACCAACAAGGGTCAAGTGGAAGTGAGCAGAGACTGGAGTACAATGTGGAGCAGGGTTGGGAGTAGGGCTGGCTATAGGTTGCCTAGGAAACCAAGGGAGAGAATGTTTCCAGCAAGGTGCCTGGGAAACTTTGAGTCCTGACCTATCAAGAAGTGGATCCCAGGAACCACCCACTGAAGACCCCCCCTTCTGTCTTGCTCTTGGACAGGAGCTTTCTTTCCCCAATAAATGTATTCTGCTTGTAAAAGAAAAGTAGCTCCATAAGAGAAGTCTTTCCTTGCTGGGAAACTAAAGCTACTCTAAATTGTCATTGACTATCGTCTTCTGTCCACTCTCCTGCACTCCCCCATCTATGATAGTCATAACTCTACTTGCAATTCCTGTGAGATCAGCATTGTAAGGCACATGACACATATCATCAATGCAGTCTAGTGTTCTATCACAGTGCAGAGCAGCAATGCTCAAAGGAGTTAGGAGAGGGGATTTTAAATCTACTCACCTGAAAAAACTCTAAATGTTTGAGCTGATGCATTTGTAGTTTTCCCTCATTTGATCATTATCCAAAACATAGAAACAGAAAAATTAAAATATTGCATTGTGTCACATAAAAATGTATGAGCATCATGTGTTAATCAACAAGTAAAATTAACACAATCTTTCAAAACAAAGCTTTGCTTTTAATAATTCTAATTATGAAAATTTCAAAATATTTTTATATTTCTACCCATATCAAATCCTCTATAAAATTGATATTTAACCATCTAAATATGGAAAATATTTAAAACTACTGTTCTCTGGTTGCCTCAATACTTAGAGCACATGTTTTATTTTTCTGAATATTTAGGGGTTATTGAGAGGGGATTCTTCTGAATGCCTTATTTTGATTAAAGTCTACCACTCTACTGTTCCACTCACTGGAAGTTGTATGATATATATTTTTTATCACAAATCCTGTTTGCTTTTGCCTTTTATCTATGCTATTTTCCAGGACTCCTGCTTCATAATTTCTAACTGTAGTTGGTTCAGATCTCTACAGAGCTTTGAGTTGAGTCATTTAGGGCTTATAGTTCTATCCCTTTCCAGCAAGTATGGTGCTACCAGATCTCTTGAAAGCCATTCTATGCCTTGTTTTTAGTTTGCTGACAATTGACTCATCCCTCTGTAGTGTACAGATGCATGGAGCACTTTAGCTCTAGGGTAATCTCTGTACGATCACATACTTTTATGAGACAGTGCAACACAGTGTCTAGAAAGAAAAAAATCTGGTAGTCAAAGTTGCTATGTGCTTATATGCCAACTCTCCTTATATTCCTCAAAGCTGCTCCCTCTAATATCACCAAATTTCCTCTATCCAGGCTGAAACAGACTACCAAGAAGGTGTCAATCTGAACAACTACTATGAAGATAACAATATGCAATGTATTAGTTATTGTAACTGTCCAACTAACCTATTTCAAAACTGTCTCATTGTTATTTCTTTCTTATTAAAATTAATAAAATTTTAAAAATTAAAAAGAGACACAGAACGAACATTTGACATTTCTTGAAAGCATATGATAATATTCAATCACATGTTCAATTTTTCAGAACTACATCTGCTAATCTGAGCAACAGATTTGACAATAAAAAGATAGTATATCAGTCATTGTTAATCAAGTATTCTTGTTTTGAAAATCTATAACATATGTATTATTGTATGTTACTCTGTTTTTCTTGCTTTTGTTTTTACTTTTCAAAATAAAATTGTTTTTTAAAAGAAGAAAGTGTTATGCAGTTTCCCTCCAAAGGCTCTGTTTTTTGGAAACAGATTCATCTCAGCTTAATCTCTTACTCATCATGTTCAGCAAAAGTGAGTCATAAATGACACCTCCCTTCTGTGAAAAATGCCTGGGAATGCACCAGGAGCCAGTGGCAAAACCAAGTCCTCTAAGCTAAATTTCTGTGACAGCTCAACAGCTCTCTGGGACACATCATCATTTGAGGAAACCAGTTATGGTGCTGTCTGGATTGTTACAAGTTCCCTGAAATTTAGCACTTGCTTCATTCTTACCCTTAAATCTTTGCATGCAAATACTAATCTGAGTCTGCTTGAATGACCAGACAGAAGCATATCTTCATATCTTTGAAACCAAAGGCATTGGGAGTCTTCTAGGAAAATATTTGGGAGAGATCTGCTATGGTGAGAAGCCAGTGTCTATTACCTTGGATACTGCTTCTCAATCCTCCTCTGCATAGACCATGGTAGACACTTTCCATAGCCATACTGCTCAGCCGCTTCCCCTTCAGGGACTCCCACTCCTCCAGACTCTCCTGCCCCCTACTCCTGGCCCCCATGAACCAGCACAGAGGTTCTTAACATTTTATATCAGGAATACTCAAGAAGATGGCCATAGCTACATAATCTTTCTTCAGAAAATGTGCATAAACACAGACAAATGTATGAAATTTCATGAGGTTTGTGATAGAAGCATTACAACATTGAAAATTTCACTCAATTTCTCTGAGATTTAGCATTTTAAAAAATGAGCATTTCTGGTTATAACATTAGAGCCCTCAAAGTCCTGTGAAGGCTTAAGTAGGATATTTTATCTACAATAATTAGAATCTCAGGAACAGAGCGTAACTGTCATCTCTGATATTCTCTTACTTTGGTTAGTTCTTGCCACATAGGATCTACTTTCAACTGTCAGGATTTCTTTCTGTATTCTCGTAAGAAATATATTCTTTCCCTCTTCCATTTGTTTACCAGCACTGCTTGGTTGGCTTCCTCCTCTCTAAAATGTTAATAATAATATCTATTATTCAGGAAGGTAGCAAAGAGATCATACACATTAAGTAGTTGATAAGTTTATTCAAAAGAAAGAAGTGTATTTTTATATTAGACTGGTATTGCTGAGCCCCTCATATTTATTCCCTTTCTTCTTTCCTCAATGTTTTCTTCTAGCCACCTGGGAACAAACTTCATTCTTCCTGCAAGGATCAGACCCCAATGTGGTAATATTCAATCATATGCTCAATCTTGCATAACTATATCTGTTAATCTGAGCAACACATTTGACAATAAAAAAGATAATTTATCAGTCATTGTTAATCAAGTGTTCTTGTTCTGAAAATCTACAGCTTTTGAATCATTGTATGTTAATCTGTTTCTGTGTTTGTTCTATTTTCCTTGCTTTGGTTTTTACTGTTCAAAATAAAACTATTTTACAAACAAAAGGTGTCATGCAGTTTCCCTCCAAAGGCTCTGTTTTTGACCAATGCATCTTTGGTCATTTCACATAAGTTGTCCTGCTTCCTGTTTTCCCTCTGTGCCCTTCACCCATACTCATCCCTCTGGCAGATGTATCTCAATTTAATCATTTAATGTAATGGCACTTTATATGGGTTGGATATGAGAATCATCCACTTGAATTGCTGCATTATAGCCATTAAGAAAGATTAGCAGAAAGCACTGTCCACTTTTGTATCCATTACCACTTACATAATGATTCTAGAAATACACTCCATGGGAAATTCGGATGCAAGGAATGTGTGTGAAGTTCGGGGTATGCAGAAATGAAGCAGAGTAAAACGGTTCTGCACTTGTCAAGCAGTCTCTAGTCCTGGCTGTGCCCCTGCCCCAACCCAGGAGTCAGGTTCTGTTTTGTGCACCAAGGATGATATGCCTTCCTTCAGGGATTTTACTGAAGGTCATATCAGAATAGAACTGAAAAATATTTTAAGTACTGCAAGGTGCTTCACTGCTTTTGTCCTCGACTCTTTCCAAATTACTTTTCTTTTTCCTTTTTAACCATTTAAATTTTTTTTGAATTATTTATTTTATTTTATTTGGCGTAGCATGTGGTGCCAGGGATCGAACCATGGTCCCTACAGCCTCCTAAGCTTTCCTAAGCAGGCGCTTTAGACCACTGAGCCATCCTGCTGGACCCCCAACCATTTAAATATTTAGAGCCAACCTAGACATCTCTTTTTAGAAATCTCAAAGCTTCTAATCTGCATGATTCATGTCTTATTTTGTTCATGAGTGATGTTTTATGGCTTTGCTTTTAGAAGAACCAGAATAACATATCAGTGAAACGAAAGTATGTATGTGTGACTTTTAAGTTCTCAAAAGGGTGAAATTTAATATTTAAAGTATTAGGGCTGGTAAGATAGCTCAGCAGACTAAGTACTTGCTTAGGTAAGCACAGGGGCCAGGGTTTAATCTCTAGCACCACATGCCACACTGGCCCTGTCCCCGGGCACATAGAACCAATAACGGAATCTGGGCATGGAGGTACATGTCTGTAATCCCAGCACTAGGGAGGCTGCAAACAGGAGGATCACTGTAAGTTCAAACTGCATAGTAAGACCCTGCGCGCACGCACACACACACACACACACACATACACACACATACACAAAAGCTCCACTAATTTTAGAGTATTAATAGACAAATAGTGTACTTACTATCTATAGTATTCGATACATTGTGTAAACTTGGCTGGATTGGTGTGTTAATTTTACATAAAAACAACCGCTCTATGTTGTTTGTGGAAATGGGAAGTAGTACAACCATGGTGGAAATCAGCACAGCGCTGATAAGAATAGAAATTCAAACTGAGTATGCTGGCACACACCTGTAATCCCAGCACTCAGAGGCTGAGGCGGGAGAATCACTACAAACTAGAGACCAACCTGGGATTCTTAGCGAGTTCAAAGCCAGCCTTAACTACAGCCTCCAATAAAACATTCTGCAAAACACTCCTGTATGCCACGATGGAGCCTTTGGAAGGTAATTATATAGTGGAGTTGCGATAAGGAGATGGCTCGCTGTGGGTAAGGACAGGAAGGTCAGGCGCTGCTCCTGGCGCCTTCCTCCTCTCCACTTCCTTGCTACTGGGGTATGCACAGCATTCTTTACCCAGGCCTTTCCAACGCGACATGGTGACTAGAGCATTCCTGCCTTTGGGCCAGCCAACCTAGACTGAAAATATGAGCCTATATAAATCTCTCTTCTTTTAGGAGGTGGGTGTTACTTTGTTGCAGCAAAGAAAAAAGTGACTGAGGCAACTTCTAGGGATATTCTCAACCTATATGGAGATAAATTTCCTATACTTTACTTGGGAAAATAGCCAGAATGCCTAGTTTTGCTATCACGAGGTAGGATTTGATCATACAGCTGCAAGATGGTAGCAAAGTTCTCAGGATGTATATGGTCAAAGACTAAAACCTACATCTCCAATCTCCAATCAATTCAGTCCAACCTATGAAATAGAAGGAGGGGGTCTGAACCTGTAAATCTGCTGTGTGGCCAGTGAGCATCCATTTTGACTGATTCCGCTTATCTTTTTCAATTAGATGCCTTGTCATTTCATAGCCGTTTTACCATAGACACTTAAGAAGTGACTAGAACACTAACTCACCCTTCAGACTGAGGGCAGTTTGAAAACTCTAAGAGAAATGTGTATTCTCAGTGCGAATAGTTCTTACTATGGGATGTATTCAAAGAGCAAAACAAAGGAAAATTTTAAGGCAATAGCCCAGGCTCAATTGCTACTACTCTCATAAACTTTATGTGTTTCTGCTTCAAAACTATTGTGATCACAAAGTATATTCTCTAAAGAGAGAGAGAGAGAGAGAGAGAGAGAGAGAGAGAGAGAGAGAAGCCATATGTGTCCCCTGTACTGGGTTGACTTCTGAAGTCTGAGTGCAGTATTTATCAAAATTGTTTGCCTCATAGAGGTGACGATGACATTTCTAGACTTCTTGCTACATATTAAGAATGTTCTGTCAGATAGTCAGGCTCTGGATTAAGGACCGGAAGTGGCTGGAACAGAATAGAATTTCTCTAGATAATTGACACATATGTCACCTAGGAAGAAACAAGTACTCTGTCTAAAATAATACTGATTGATGAGACAAGGCATGTCTCCCTACTTACGCTATGCTTTTTTGCAGGAAAAATATCCAGTGTCCAGAGGCACTTTAAATTTCATCTCTCTGTACTTTAAAATCAAATGGGCCAATTTCTTCAAATCTTAGTAAAAGCAGACAAGATGCCACTGGGAGCGTAGGCAATCCATCCCAGTTTCTCGTTTTGGAAACAACGTTTTCCAGTGAGTCCAACAGAATTTCAAATAAACAGTTCAAGCAAAAAGACCTCAATTAAGCATGTTTATGAAATGTCTGCTTTTTAGAAAATTATGTAGTACTATTCACGTTTAACAGTGGGAAAACATCCCACAGGGCTCTGTAAAATGTCTCTCTTTACATGGAGGAAAAAAATGGGTATATTAAGAGCACCCTTTGAAACGTGGAAAACCAGCTGTCTGTTCATCAGAATTGCAAATAAAGTGATCTTATTTAATATCAATGTTTGTAAAATTAAACACAAATTGAGATATGCTCCTGAAATCAATGTCAATGATACATTCTTAAAAAGATTTAACCATTTTCTGATACTCTAAAAAAAATATATTTTAGGTATCCCACATAAGTTCAATCACACAGTATTTCTCATTCTCTGAATGACCAACTTCACTTAGTCTAATATCCGCCCTTCATTATATGACTGAAAAATATCCTTTATATGAGCATATCATATTTTCTCCTTATTTATTGCTTGATAATTAAGGTTTTTCCAATATCTTGTCTATTGTAAATCATGTTGCAACAAATGCGAGAGGGAAAATATACCCAGAAGAGCAATTGCTGAATCATGTTAGCACTATTTTTAATTTTTAAGAAGCATGTTCACTATTTCCATAGCTGCAACTCCAGTTTATATGCCTACCAACAGCTTAACAGAACTCCATTTCCCCCCATGCTTGGCCTCAGTTGGCTAACAGCCACCCTAACCGGTGTGAAGTGTTATCTCACTGTGCTTTTTGTTTACAATCTCTCTGGTGATTAATAATGCTGACTGCCTTTTGGTATACATGTTCATTTTTAAGTTTTCTTTCAAGGAAACTTAAATTTGAAAATTCAGGTTATCTTCTTAATCTGCTATTGGTTTGTGCACAGTTCTTATACATTTTAGATATAATTCTTTAGCCATACATATGCTTTGAAAATGTTTCCTCTTATTTCCTAGGCCGCCCTGTGATTCTGTTGTTTCCATTGTGCAGAAATTTTTAGTTTTGGTGTAATTCTACGGATTCATTTATGCTTCTACTGACTGTGCTTCTGGTGTAATATCGAGAAACAATAGCCAGGTCTAACCTGAAGAAGATTTCCCTTTATGTTTTATTCTAAAGGCTTAGCATTTTCAGTGTGTATTCATAAATCTTTGGTCATAGAAACAGAATAGGTTGGTGGCTTCCAGAGCCTGTGTTGGGTAGGAATTGGAGAGATATTCAATGGCTATAGGATTTCAGTTATATTCACTGAATACCAAGGCTCCATCTGACATGAATGCTGTGGTATTTTTATGTTTACTGGTCAGTTAAACATTTGTTGAAAGCAAACGTTTACTTGAGGGAGAGTATATCAATAATTGATATGACATTAGAAACTGCATGTATCTAAAACACCAGAATGACAGGCATTCCAAGCATGTTTTTGTATTACACATTACTATCCTCAATATCAAAAACCTTTTGAAGATATTTAGGATCATTGTCTAATTCATCCTGTGAATACATAAGTGCATGGTTTTGCTCCTGCCATGTTTTCTAACCATTTTGTTCCTGTCTCTTCATTCTTTAATTATTAAGCTCTTGATTTCCATTTAGCTGCAGTATGTCGTTCCATTTTTATTTCCTCTTTTGAGTTCTTACGCTAGGGAGACTATATGATATTTACTCATGTAGGTCTGGTTTATTTCACTTATGAGTATACGTTCAAGAAACATCCACTTGTATATGAAGGCTTTGAGTGAAAATAAAGTTTGGAGGGGTGTAATAAAAGAGAATAAGAGACAAGGAAAAATGCCATAGCATTAGCCAACTACAGTTTTGTATATGGTTAGATGTTTAAATGTCTATGTAAAAATGTGCAATTCATTTTACTTTGTATTTGTCACATGATATGGTGATTTATTAGAATATTGATGACTGATGGAAAATATTGGTTCCATGTTAAGCGTAAGGCATTTGATTTTGAGAAAAACCATGATGCTAAGCTTAAGTACCTATGTTAAAGAGTAATAGCATCAGTAAGCTTCTCTTCTGGAGGGTTAACAACTTAAGTAGGCAGACCAAAAAAATTTTAAAAAAAGAAGAGCTACAAGGATAGCCAATATTTTGGTCCTAGCCCATCAAGATCAGTGAGGACTTAGGATACAAGAGAACCTATACTATAATATCCTATAATTCAGTGGTATCCCAAATTTTCTGTTCAAGGAGATTGTGGGACCACAGAAGAAAGGGATTACAGATGTATAATGTACCTAAGGAGAGTCACCTAGAGAGAAAACATTCTTTCAGGCTTTCACAGACAGCAAACTGGTCAAGCAATGGCCATGACTCATCCAGACAGCTGACACTGACAATAGTTCTATAAAACACTATACATGGTTTCAAGGTAAATTCTGAGGGAAATTGATTGACCTTGTCAGATACAAAAGTTACGTGTTTTGTTATATAGGTCTTGCTTTAACTTGGATTTAACCACCCAACAGAAAAGTTTAACCATGAGGCATAAAATTAAAGCCAGAATAGTGTGATGAGTAGTAAAAGGCTCAAGTGAACAGCTTCCAACATTGCCACTTCTGCTGATAATCCACTACTATTATGGACTATTGGACTATACATACAACTACTTTCTCTTAGTTCAATGAGAAGAAAAATTTGTACCTACAGTCTTTATAAAACTTACATCTCTTGAGCTTTAGGAGGCTTAGATTCAATAGCCTCCAACGTCACAAGCTTCACTGGTGGCACACTGCAATTGCAAAACCTTTGATTGTATATGTATCTGCTTCCTCTTAGTCCAAAGGGAAGTATATTCTTTCCTGTTTTTTCTTTCTTTCTTTCTTTCTTTTTTCTATGCAACATTAATAGGGAGGTGGGTCATGCCCACA